>JAJOOR010008295.1:0-32128 GCA_036250505.1 Solanum acaule | reverse complement strand
TAAGTAGATTCATTTCAAGGCATCAAGAAGATGCAAGCTTTACAAGGATAGATCAGTTAAGCTCACAAAAAAAAGGATTTGTAGCCTCTTTCTAAGCTATAGAGCTAACAAAATCCAAGAAGAGTTCTTAATTATTTACAGGGGTCAGTTTGGACCAACTAAAAAGGCTAACTAGACATCTGCCTTGCAAAAGATTTCTAGAAGTTGAAATTCCATCAAAACATCTTTTGTTCCTCTCTGTCCATAAACACCAAAAGATAACACCAGGGATCATCACCGACATACTCTTGATGGCTTTGTCAACATCCCGTGAACTCCAACTTTCAAGAGCATCCCTAACAAAGAAAGGCATGACCCATGAAAGACCAAAAAAGCAACAAAACATATTCCAGAGGTCTGAGGCAGCTGGGCAGTGCAGTAGCAAGTGGTTGACACTTTCTGTGTGCTTGTGGCAGAAATAGCATCGGTTAGCAAGCTGGAATTTCCTTTTGGAGAGATTATCCTGTGAGAGGCATGAGTTATGTAGTGCAGTCCAACTGAAACAGATCACTTTGGTAGGTAATTTTGTCTTCCATATATGCTTCCATGGCCATTTGTCAATCATTGAGTTCCTTGAGCATAAGCTGTGATACCCTTCCTTGACTGTGTAGTGACCTTTTCTTGAGTTACCCCATTTCAATCTATCAGGCTCTTGGGGTGAAAAGGAGAAAGGCTGCAATTTGGCAAAGAGGGCAAAAATGTCATTAAGTTCCCAGTCATTTAGGTTTCTCTTGAACCTTAGGTCCCAAATGTCGTCTGATCTGTTGGATGCTATGGTAGAATTTGGTTCAGCTGCAATGAGGTGCAAACTTGGAAATTCCTCACCCAAAGTTGTGTCTCCCAACCATATGTCCTTCCAAAATTTGATGTGAGATCCATTGCCAACTCTAAATGTGACGTTCCCAGCAAAATTTGGCCAAAGTTTATTGATGCTTTTCCATAGACCAACTCCATATGCATCTGCTGAGACATTTGTGGACCAGTGGGTAAGCTCACCATGTTTAGCTTTGATCACCTCTTTCCACAATCCAATGTCTTCAGTTCTGTACCTCCATAACCATTTCATCATCATGCTTTTATTGTGAGCTGCAAGATCTTTGATACCCAGACCCCCCTTGAGATTTTGGTTGTGTCACTTTTGCCCATTTAACCAAGTGAAACTTATGATCCTTGCTGTTGCCTTTCCATAGAAAATTCCTTCTCATTCTGTCGAGCTTTTCGAGAACTTTTGCTGGAATAGGGAAGAGGGACATATGATATGTAGGGATGCTGTCCATTACACTATTAATCAATGCAACTCTTCCTCCAAAAGAAAGATACTGCATTTGCCATGTTGCTAGTCTTTTTTCAAACTTCTCAATTATTCCCGACCATATCTCTTTAGCCTTGAAATTTGCACCTGAAGGCAGCCCAAGATAAGTTGTTGGAAAGGACCCTATGTTGCAGCACATGATTCCGGCTAGCTCTACCAGATTCTGCACCGAGTTTACTGGATAGATAGTGCTTTTTGACATATTTGTGTGTAGTCTAGAGATAGCTTCAAAGATGTGCAAAATCAAGTTTAGCTTAGTAACTTGTGATCTATCTTCCCCACAAAATAGCAGAGTATCATACGCATAAAGCAGATGTGAAACTGTAACATTGTTTCCCGTGGGACTGCCTACTTTGAAGCCTTCAATCCATTGTAGCTGACATGCTTTTTGGAGCAGCTTACTAAGGCCTTCCATAGCAAGGATGAAAAGAAAGGGAGAGAGGGGGTCTCCCTGCCTTAGCCCTTTTTGAGGAGAGAAAAAACCTACAGGCCCTTTGTTAATGAGCACATAGTATTTTACCGTTGTCAAACTGTATTTGATCCACCTGATCCACCTATTCCCGAATCCCATCCTTCTCAAGATTGTGAACAGATAGGCCCAATTAAGCTTGTCAAAAGCTTTCTCTATGTCAAGTTTAAACAACCCTGCGTCTCCTGATTTCTGCTTCCAATCCAGCACCTCATTTGCTATCAATACAACATCTGAGATTTGTCTACCCTTAACAAATGCATTTTGGTAGCCTGATACCAACTTCCCAATTACAGATTTAAGTCTCTTCGCAAGAATCTTTGCTGTTAACTTGTACATACTCCCAATAAGACTGATGGGTCTGTAATCTTTTAATTCTATTGCCCCTTTCTTTCTAGGAATGAGGGCAATAAAGGAAGCATTGTAGGACTTGACCATATGACAGTTATGGTGAGAGTGGTTAGTGCCCCAATAACTTCATATTTAATTACATCCCATGCCTTCTGAATAAAGGCCATCTGGAGCCTTGTCAGGTGCACAAGCCTTGATGGTAGCATGAATTTCCTCCTCTTCAAAATTTCTTTCCAGCCAATCTCTTTTATCCAGGGAGATGGATGCCATATTTTCAAAGCTAACAATGGGCCTCCAAGGTTCATTTTCAGTGTATAGTTGCTGGTAAAAACTCAAAATTTCTTCTTTGATTACAACTTTATCATCCACAATGACTTCACCTATTTTGAGTTTATCGATGGTATTGTTCCTCCTACGACCATTGGCAACTTTCTGAAAATATTTTGTGTTCCTGTCCCCCTCCTTAAGCCACAAGCATCTTGATTTTTGCCTCCAAGATACTTCTTCAATTTTTGCTAGCTTTTGCAATTCCAACTTGAGACATAGAACTTTGGATTTCTCTTCTGGAGTCTGTGCTCTATTCTCTGAAGCATGTTCAATAGCAACTAATTCCTCCAGTGCCCTGTTTCTGTTAGTGTCAATTTTGCCAAAGACCTCTCTATTCCAATTTGAGATATCTTTCTTCAAGTATCTGAGCTTCTGGTATAAAATAAAATCTGGTGTCCCATTAACAGAGTAACTTTGCCACCAAACCTTCTCCAAGAAGCCTTCTTCCTCTAGCCACATACTTTCGAACTTGAAGTAAGATGGATTAGACTCCCAATCCCCACATTTCAAGAGTATAGGCCTGTGATCGGAGACTACACTAGGGAGTGCTAATTGATTGATTGCGTTAAAACAGTCATTCCATTCTGGGGATATCAGGAACCGATCAATTCTTGATGCTTGAATTGGATCATCTCCTCTAGTCCAGGTATAGAATGCCCCCTACAAAGGCAAATCCATGAGGCCAGTCCGAGATAGTGTCATTGAAGCTACTCATAGCCTTGGTCCTTCTTATGCAATTGTACCTCACTTTCAAAACGACAGACATTGAAGTCGCCTCCTATGACCCAACTGTCATCCCACACTCCTCTTATTGCTGCAAGCTCATACCAAAGATCTTCTCTTTCAATGTTTGTATGAGGCCCATAAACTCCAGTGAAACACCATCGGAGATTTTCCTGCACACTTTCTAGCATACATGAAACTGTATAGATCCCTTGATGTGTGCTAATATTTACCCAGTTCCTTTTGTCCCATAGAATGATGATGCCTCCCCTTGTACCATTTGCTTTTAATTCTGCCCAGCTGGCCCATCTATTTCCCCATAACTGCCCAGTGATCAAGCTCAACGATTTCCTCTAGTTGTTTCCTGCAAACATATTACATCAGGATTCCACTTTTTGATTAAGGACTTTATTGTGCTCCTTTTATTGATGTCGTTGAGCCCCCTGACATTCCAACTCAAAATTTTTACTTTCATCCAGAGAAAGCTTTGTATTTCCTACCCCTAACCCTCTTGTCGCCATTATGTTGTATCAGGTCACAAAGAAGCTTTTTTAGTTCATTCTCTCCCTTCTTCTTCCTCTTTGGGTTGTCCTGCCCCTGAATTATCTGTTTTTGTTGTAACTGCAGTTGTCTCCGTTGTTCCATTCTAAGCACCATATCTAGGAGTTCGTGTTCAAATCCAACAACATTTACCCCGAAGGCCTTGCAAGCTTTCACCATCACAAGCTTGGTCCATTTGGAAGTTTCAATGACTGTAGGGGTGAGATTGCCTTCATCGTTGCATGATAGAGATGAAGAGTCACAGAAATTCTGGAAAGAGTAGTATGAATCTGATGCGCTTGCCAAGATTAATTGATTATTCTGAGGAGAAATTCGTGGTGCCCTAATGATTCGGATCTTTTCACTCTCATCATCTGCATCGAGTTGTTCTGACGTGTACCTTCCAATGCTTCGCTAATTTCAGTCTCCTGGTCGAGACTTGAAATTTCTGTGGCCTTTGCTAAAGGGTCAAAAGTGTTAAGACATAATGAGGCTGCCATAAACAACCTTGAATGGGGTAGTCTAGTCTCTGTGGATGAGTGGAAGCTCGTGTTAAAAGAAAATTCTGTCCATGATAAATAATGATTCCATGTACGAGGCTGCTCCATAACAAAACATTGTAAATACGATTCCAAGCATCTGTTAACCACCTTTGTGTTTCCATCAGATTGTGGATGGTAAGATGTACCCATTCTTAGCCTTGTTTGGCTAAGTCGAAAAGCTCCTGCGAGAAGTCACGGAGAAAGATAACATCCCGATCAGATAGGATTGACCGAGGAATGCCGTAAAGACGCACAACTTCTCTGCGAAAAAACATTAGCGACAATCTTGGCAATATATGGGTGAGAAAATGGGATGAAATGAGAATACTTGTTGAGATGATCTATGACAAGTGACAACCAAAATTGTATCAAAACCACCAAATTTGGGAAGTCCTACAATGAAGTCAAGTGAGACATCTTTCCCATATTCTATCAAGTATAGGCAACATTTGTAGAAGTCCAACAGGTGCTAGAGCTTGGTATTTGACTTGTTGACAAACCAAACAATTCTGAACAAAAATCATCATGCTTCATCCTTGGCCAAAAAAAGTTGGAGGAAATGTGCTTTAAGGTTTTCAAATATCCTTATAAATCTGTGATAATAACCTGTTAACCCAAGAAATCCACATAACTCTGCATTAATTGGTACTGGCCACTCCAAGATAGCTTGAATTATCTTGATCAACACCAACCCCCTTTTTGGAAATCACATGACCCAAAAAAGAAATGTGGATTTGCCCAAATAAGCATTTAGAAGTTTTGGCATTGACACGGTTATCTGTGAGAAGTTGGAGAGCAAGTTGCAAATGACTGATATGTTGCTCAAAGGTTTGACTGTATACCAAGATGTTGTCAAAGAATATAAGAATGAATTTGTGCAAGTGTGGTCTGAACAAATCATTCATAGCACATTGAGACGTAGAAGGAGCATTAGTGAGACCAAAGGGCATAACAATTCCTTTGCAAGGGGAGAGTCGCGTTTATTTACGCTTTCCTAGAATTTTGTAATGGGAGTCCTCTCTTCTTAGGTGCATAGATTTTAGGTTTGATTTCTAGAATAAGGGGAGGAGTTGGTAATTTCAGCAAGTTAACTAACTCATGAACCATCATAGGACCGGAGGTAAGGTTTATGTCCCCCTCTTTGCATTTTGCTTACTTTTATTTATGTTAAGGCCCGAGGGTGTTACTCAGCCCCTGACCCCCTCAAGGATCGTTATAAAAAAAAGGCATAACAGTGAATTCATAATGAATGTCTGCGGGATCGACACGTATCAGGTGGTAACCAGAACACAAATTAATCTTCGAAAAAATTAGGTGCCCCATGCAATTTATCAAGAAGCTCGCTCATCAATATTTGGAATTGGATACTTATATTGAATAGTGATTTGGTTGAGACCTCTATAATCAAATGCACATACACCATGTATTGTCCTTTTTCTTGACGATAAGGACAGGGCTAGCAAACGGACTGGCACTTGACCTTATAAAACCCTTTCGGAGTAATTCAGAGATTTGGTTTTTAATTTCTGATTTTTGGAAGTACGGATAATGGTAGGGGAGGATGTTGGGTGGTTTTGAGTTAGAAATCAGAGGGATGGAGTGGATGTGTTGACGAAAAGGTGGTAGGGCATTGGGTTCTTCAAAAATTGATTCAAACTTATGAAGTAAGCTTTGAATATCAATGGGTAGAGAGTTACCTGAAGTATCAACCTCCTTGGAGAAATATTGGGAATCAACTAGTGCATATGATTCTTGTGGAACCTCCTGAAGCTTATATCGCTTATCCCATTGAATAATAAAAAACATCTCATTCCAGTTAGCTTGGACTGTATTTAAAGAACAAGCCACTTAATTCAAGCACCAAATCTGCTCCTCCAACAGTGAAAGGATAAAATTTTGAATAATAGTTAATCCAGGGAATTTCACAACAAGATTTTGGCATAGACGGTTGCAACGTATGATATCACCATTGCCAATCTGGACTCCAAAGTAGGGCACAACTTCAACAAGCAACTGTAATTCTTCAACAATTTTTTGAGAGATAAAATTGTGGGATGACCCACTATCAACCAGAAGCAGCACCTTGCATGTCACAAACTGATTTCTCAAGTCATGATGACACCTACCAATACCCCACCAGTAGGTAAGCCAAACCCATAGCCTGGAACCAGGAGTAACGAGCTATCATGTGGAAGAAAAACTTGAAGAAAGCAATGAACAAATGAAGAGATAACAATATAAATGCATACAAAACGACCCCAAGACTTGGCTTCGGTTGGTAGTCGAATTTCTAATCAAAATAGGAGTACAAGCCAAAATACAAATATATACAAAATTGTCTCCGAATACAAAAATAAAGACTAGTCCTAGCCAAAACAGAGGGAGATCAACAACTCCTGACATCAGGAGCTCACCCTAGTCTCCGGATTCAAAAGCTACTCCGCACAAGGCACGCGTCAATGGTGAGAACTTGTACTATATTTTGCAGGCTGCAAAAGTGTAGTATGTGTACCAAATAACATGTAAATAAGGAAAGTACAACACAAGCAACTAAAGAAGAGATAAAGCACAATTAAGATAAACAGATACAATGGAATAGAATGAAATGAGGAAAGGACTGGGGAAAGGGTACATACCTGGAGGAGCTAGCCCAACAACCTAACCACTACGAGAGTCCACTATGAAAGCCAACCAACCGGAGATACAGCCCGGTAACCACCGCTACACTTCACAACGACCAAGAGGCCAACCCAACTCGGTTGAAACGAGAAGCACCAAAATAAAAACAAGTCCAAATCATTTATGTAACTAGCTATCAAATCGACATATGATACAATTATATAATCAAACAATAATCTAACCGAACTTTCATAAGCCCAGAAGGTACACAACAACAACCATAACTCAGCCAACCCCTAATAAGATTGGGCCCAAAATAGCTCAAGGAACTTGTGCCCTGAAAATGAGCATAATTTGAGCTCGGAAACGAGTTAAAACAGCCCATGCAAGATAATTCACAAGAATCCACCATCGAAGAGGCAAGGAAGGTCTCCGCGACGAGAAATTACCTTCAAAACAAGTCCCTCACACTGTCCCAATTACCCTAACATGAAGCCTTGACAATTCCCGACCCAATGCAACTGAAATCACCAAATTTGGAGCTCCCTAACTCAACTTATCGGAATACAAAATTGGAGAGAATGCTGATTTTCGAGACTAGTCTTTAATTAAAAGATCAGTCAACCGACCTTTGGAACACAGGACCCAGTCCGCGAATGTGAAGGGTTGGACCCCCATAGCTCTGTGAACGTGGAGGGTCAAACTCCTTGACCTCCACAAATGCGCCCCAAGTCCCGGGATCTGATGACCAACTACCCTGGTCCTCTCGAACGCGGTACTCAACTCGCGAACACAGAGGCCAAAATCATTGGCCACAACGAATGCAACATGAGGCACGCGAATGCGAAGAAGAACAAATGCCACACTAGCTGGTGCAACAAGGCTCAAAATCCTCGATGGGGTGCTCGAGATTCGTTCAGGACCCTGTGCATGCAAATGAAATATGCTATCTCACCATATTCGGCATTCCAGACTAAACGGAGATGTCGAAACTTCCTATGAAGGTCATCTCAACAAAAGGTGGGTCCCATACCCAATTTCCATTTCAAGCAAAAATCAATAAGGTGGCTTGGAGTGAGCCCAGAAATCTCAGGATCTGTATCAAAGGTGTTTCCATACCAAACTCAATGTTCCTGAGGTAACAGAATCGTCAAAATTGCACCTGGAGTTCTGACCGCAGTCAACCATTCAAACTTCAGAAGCTCCAAAATAAGAAAACTAGCTCGAAAGCCAAACGAACGACCAGGCGATCGAATTGTCAATCCTAGCAAGTCATAAATGACCTGAGGTCACTATAGAAAATCTCTAAACACCGAAAAGATTGTAAAATGGAGGAAATGACCTGGAGGATCATTATATTCTGTCTATTTAAGGTCCCTTGAAGTTTCATAGTTGTGCTTGTTGTGTTACCTAGGAAGGCATGGAATGAAATTTCAACAAGGTCAATTGTACCTACATCCCCATCAATAATGTCACTTGACATTTGTTCCACAGATTTACCGCCTTCAATGTTGTCATTTGTCTCCATAAGAGTGAGAGATATTGTCTTGCAACGATGACCTGGCACAAATTTTTCATTAAAACTAAAACAGAGTCCTTTGGCTATATTCTACTTCTCTATCTCCCAAGCACAATTTAGAAAAGGACGAGGAGATATCTGTGTAGAATTAGGACTAGTTTGTGATACGAGTTGGTTTCCTACTGATTGGTAACTAACTTCACGTGCATAACCAATTTGGGTTGTGTTAGATTGTGACATATTTGGTCATTGAGACCTTTATGCCCACGATTGGAACCCACTTTTTGCTCGAATTACATTGCAAGGCTCATGACTTTATAAACAACTCTAGGCTTATGAGTTCTGACGTAAGGAATACCCCCAAAAGATAATGTTCTGGCCGATTCTTGACTCGGGCATATCATTTAGCAAATTCCCGGCGATACTTTTGTATTGTGCCCATTTGTCGAATGCAACATATATGTTCATCTGGATTCTTAAATTCTGCAGGACCATAGTTCTCTTGTAAAGCTTTAACAAGGTCCTCCCAATTCAGCAGTGTACGCTCACTATTAATCCATGCAAAGAGATCAAGTGCATCACCCTCCAAATACATAGCTGCAACATCTACCTTTAGATCATTAGGAGTTTGATAGTTCCGAAAATATTTTTCCACCTTCAAAATCTAGCCATGAGGATCTTCTTCTTCAAATCGAGGGAATTCCATCTTTATGTGTGGCCTATGAGATGGATTCTTCAATCACCAAGGCATATCCACGTCAACATCAACATCCTCGACCCAAGAAAACCTTCTGGTGTCACGAGTACCTATATTACGTTCTAGACCCTTTCCTTTAGCAGATGTACCTTGATTAGCATCAAGTTGAGTACCACTAGATTGAGCCTTCAAGACTGCATCTAATGCTTCCAAGCGTGATGTTATAAATGTTAATTGCTAGACAAGGTGATCATTCGAGGGCTCACTAGGATGATTTGTGACTGGTTGTGCTGGTGGTTCATCAGAAGGACGTGTAGATCCCACCATCTTGGATCTTGTTGCTCTCATACCAAAATGATAGAAACTAAGATGAAATGAGATGAGAATGAAACTTTACTGGTTGAATAAAGTGCAAGAATCTTAAACATTGCATTAACCAATAACTATGTCCGTATGGAGTGGACAAATCTCTAGTTTCAAAGATAATAATAATACTTTTCTTCTGTAGATTTCTCCAAAATACACATATTTATATTGAACATTAAGATAACTCCTAATATAGAGAGATAGAAATAGTTACTGCCGTAGATAATTGCTGTCGATAATAACTTCTTATATTTTATCCTATTTAAAACAAAGAAACTAAGATAGATTATTTCCACATGCTTGTCTAGATTTCTTCTAGAGTAAACCCGTAAAGGAGCATTCGAATCACAATCACCCAATTCTTCTTAAAGGCTATTGATACCACATTCTAGTGTTGTTGTTTCTACCCATAGTTTGTAACATTTTCTATATTTTTGTATGTTCATATTTAGCTCTTTGTATGTGTCTGTTGGTGATATTGGATTGTGTTAGGGAGAAGACATAGCAGCTAACCCACCTTATAGGAAAGGGGTTCAAATGATCTGCTTCATCGGGAAATTGTTATTTTTATGTGAATTTATCCGAAAAATGGAAACTAATGGATATTTTAGATTAGCTAAACCCGCTTGGCAATAGATGGTGATGTAATGCAGTGGACAAGAGGGTTCAAACTAAGGTCATGATTTCAATCCCGTCTAATAGCGATTAAGAGAATCCAATTTCCCAAAAATCTAAAGGTTCCTCCACAAGGTTCGTCAACATTGATAATTTTTTTGTTTTTAAAATGCCCCTTGGCTAGTGCTATATATTGCTAGATTTACAACACTACATTTCCTTTAATGTGAGGTTATTTCTTTAATTGCAAGTTATTAGTTTATTATTTTACAATTATATTCTTTAATTTATTTTATTTTTTGTGTTTCAAGTTGTTAGTTGATTTCCAAATTACCAGTTTTCAAAAAAGAAAAAAAAAGTTGTTAGTTAATTTCAAACGTTAGGATATGACATCAATATTTGCATGTTTAATTAATTTTCAATCAACGAGAGCATTGTAAATTTATTACCCTAAACATCTTTTCTTTTGTTTTTTTCTATTTTTCTTTCTCAATCAAATAAAAAGTTACTCTAATTAAAGTCTATTTTATTTTTAAGAAATTAAACTTTACTACGAAGTGAATTTTGGTTCTCTTCATTTATCTTGCTAAACATGAGTGTATTCATCAAGGTAATTTACAATTTGTTAAAACTTGTGTTTTATTGAATTTTTTTGTTTAGCTATGTTTCTTTAATTTTCTAATTAATTTAGTTTAGTTCATAATTCTATTTTCTGTCGTCTCTTATTTGTAACAACTTTGTCATTTATACACAAGAAAGCTATTTTAGATTTCATTACATTTCTTAAAGTTATTAGATTTTAAATTTATTAAAAATTTCTATCCAAAATTAACAAATTACTAATTGGTTGAAGTTGTGAAAGAAGTTCCTTACCTTTTGTTTTGCTAGTAGGCTGGTGCAAACTTCATTCTTAGACCACCGGAAGACACCCAGGACTATAGCATGTCGTGAAAGAAGCACACTGGACGGGCGTGCTTCGACCGTTGTTAAACTACTTATATATTTTTAAAATTTTTTTTAAAAAAAAACTTAAAAATGACTACTATCTTGAGGGTCATGTTATTAACGTAAGAAAAGAAGAAAAAAAGAAGTGAGCAAATTTTGATTATTGTGATCAATGCTGCTTATAGCATACTATGGTTTCTGACTAAACCTGCTCGTGTAATATCTTGGGTAACGCCAACTGTTAGGGATGCGTTGGAAGTCATTAATTTAAATATTTAATTATATTTTTAGTTGCTTTATTTATTATTCTAGAATAACGTTTAGTTTCAGAGTTTCATAAGGATTAGGTTTAAGTTATTGTTATTAGTTTGGAATAGGATTTAGGTCTCCTACTTTCATAAGAATTAGACTTCCTATTGATGTAATAAGACTCCTATTTAAAGGGGCTTTTGATGAATAAAACAATAAGTCATAATTCAGCAAAAAGCAGGAAATTAGAGTTCTCTCTTCCCTTGAACTCAAAGGTTTCAGTCTCCCTTTGAAGAGCTGAAGAGATCGGAGTTCTCTTTTAATGAATTCTAAGGTTTCAGCCTCTCTTTAACGAGCTGATTTATATATCTCCCTGTGAATCGATCTTTCTCTAAGAATCATAACACCAACCCTTACTTCTTCATAATTGCTAAATTGTAAAAAATGATTTAGTGGAGGACGGGACTATGATTATCCTCTATAGGCTAAGTCTTGATAAAAAACGTTGACGATCCAGGGATGACAGTTAGGTAAAGTGCACTTAGGCTTACATTTGTCTAAGGTAGGCCGCAAGAAAACAATATAGAGTTGGGAACGCATAAGAACTCTTGAATGGAAAAGAGATATAACTCTAGTTCCTTTGGAATCGGTAGTCAATCAAAAACAATTGAAAGATCAATGAATTGATGTTGATTCATTGCTTTTGTGATGATTGGGCGATATCTATCACCATTACAAGATGTATTCCCTTATATTACAAGAAGTCGTCTGTTAACAAGCTCAATCATCTATCTGATGTTAGAGATCTACTGTTTACAATAGGACATTAAAATAGTGTAGCGTGTGATACATTTGACTGACTCATATTGCACATGGCTAATCATGTTGTAAGATGGCGTTGTGTGAGAGTAGTTAAAAGCTTTAGGCTGATTATCTGGCTGACTCGATATGTTCCTAAGATAGTGGTTGGCAAGTTCCGCGATGCTCTTGTCGCTAATGAATCAATGCAATCGTGTATCCAATTCAATTGAGGACCCAGATCTTGGTGCTAAGAGAAGGATGCCTTCTTTAAATTGGGCCAGAGCATCTCTGATCCTTTCTAAACAGCAGTTACTACTTTAAATTTGAAACATCATGGAATAGTGATAATAGTGGATGTACGAGGTTTAAGCAGTTATATTGATAAATACCTTCTCATCCCATACCCTTGGTATTCATTTGATGCTTTGAATGATTGAGTTCCTAATTCCTTGCTAATCTAAATTGATCACACATCTTGGAAAAGTCTGCTTTGAATATATGGCATGTATATTCTTTATAAGTAACATATTATTATGAAAAGCTTTGCTATTTTGTTCACTTGGATAGACTCACTCTTAAATGGGTCTGTATCTGGAGGAATTGTGGACTTCATGCTGTCATTGAATTATGAAAAACTATCTAATTATACAAACATTTCTACCATATTTACTAATTCTCCCTATAGTTTGAAATAATTACATATTGCCTCACTAATTAATAATTGCATATCAAATTTCAAGTCAAACACATCTAGATACATGTATTTTTGCTACCTGCAGATTCAATCTAAAATACAGATACATAGGGAGAGAGGCGAGCGAGATAAGAGAGAGGTGAGCGAGAGAGTTCGCATATCCTAGATGCATATGAATCACATTAGATATATGTATTTGAGATCCGAGATACATTTCAGATACATTCTGAAATACCGATACATAGGGAGAGAGGTGAGTGAGAGAGGGAGAGAGGCAATTGAGAGAGGAGAACGGCAAGCGAGAGAGTCAGTGTATTCCATATACATGGGAATCCACTGGGATACGGTGTACTTGGAACAAATTACACCTAATTTTGACTTGGGGACCGAAATTTGACATGAATGGTAATTTTGAAAACTCAAGGCACATAGTTAGACCCTAAGCTAGTGGGATTTGTGTTGTTTATCCTTGAATTATCAGCTTCATTGATGATGTTAGTGTCCTAAATCCTTTGTTATAATTTACTGCTCAAAATTTAGTTATCTTGACAAGTATGAAGAGTATTAACTATTTTCTCAAGTGTATTCATGAAACCTTCTTCAATTCCAGTTGAACTCTCATTTTCTTACATTTTTCATTGTCTGTCCTTACATTCATGCTTGGTAAGCAAAGTCAAATGTCTGGACATCCTTGGTAAACCACGGTTTTGTTTTCTCCAGTACTTTACCTCAGTGTGACAAAATGGAACTGACTTGTCACCTCTGTATGTTAATATATCTGGCAGCTTTCATCTGATATCTGGCTTGCAAAAAATAAAACAGGACATTTAGCCTTGTACTAATTTTATTTTATTTTTTACGATGGGAATATTTATAACTGAAAGCTGATTGACCAGTATTTAGTTCATAAACATCTTATAGTCGTAATAATATGCTCATTTGTGGCAATTGGTTTTGGTTTCAAAGGAGATATCAGAAGGATGAACTGACATCTATATTTGGCCTTCATCTCAATTTAATGTGCAGATGGCTGCCATGTGTAATGTATCAGCAACAGAGACTGCAATAATTTATGGGCTGGAACCAATATGGGGTGCTGGGTTTGCTTGGTTTCTCCTTGGTGAGAGATGGGGTTTAAGTGGATGGATTGGGGCCGCCCTTGTTTTAGGTAATATCGATTCCCAGTTTCAGTATGCAATAGGAAATCATTCAGTGATTTGGTTTTTGTAAGACTGTCCCTATCAATTTGATTTGAACTGTGAATAACATGATTCTACTCACACTTTGGCTCAATCTTAGGAAAAAAACAAGGTTTTGTTTTACAGGATCATAGCTCGGTCTGAGGTTTTATTCCACTTGGGAAATATCTGCAAATATTTTCATGATTCCATTCCTATCAACTTCTAATTATATATTCATGTAGGTGGAAGTCTATCAGTGCAGATACTTGGAGCTTCATCTTCATCTGTGTCAGGACAAGTCGAAAAAGTTACTCAGGATGATAAGTTATCAATTTCACATAAAAGGAACAATATTCATGCTTCACCACTTGTTATTAGCTGCAAGGAAGATCCAACAGACTTGTTGCGCAAGTCATGAATGTTGATGTTTTTTTTTTTTTTGCTATGTATATATAGGTGGATATTGTACAACTATTGTGACTCCTTTAATCTAGAAATATATTTTCTCACCAGACCACATGTGTGCATGTACATAACAATACAACTTTTACAAATGAATCCTAATTTTCCTCTTCTTAATTTCTAAGAAAATGTTTGGTGAGATTCATGAAAATAAGAGAACGTTTTAACTAATTATGATTTCATGAACCTTCATCCTCAAATGTGGTCTAACTTGGTTGTCTTTAACAAGGACATATGAAACAGTGGATGCATTGATGCCAACTCAGAATGGAAATCCAACTCATAAGCCACATTACCAAAATGACTCAAAATTTGATAAGGACTTCATAACATGGACTAAACTTTCCTTTCTTATCAAATCTCATCACCCCTTTCATGGGTGAAATTTTCGGATAAACCCAATCATTTACAACAAATTCAAGCTCTCTCCTCCTCACATCAACATAGGATTTTTGTCTACTCTAGGCCGTTCTCAACCTATCTCTAATAAGTCAAACATTCTCCATGGCCTCAGAAATTGACTCGGGCCCTGTCAAATCCACTTCACCAACTTCAAACCAACCTATAGGAGACCTTCACCTCCTACCATGGAGCACCTCAAATGGATCCATCTAAATACTAAAGTGATAACTATTATTATAAGCAAACTCAATCGAAGTCAAATGATCATCCCAATTACCTTTACAATCAATCACACAAACTCTCAACATATCATCCAAGGTCTGAATATTTCATTTAGCCTGGCCATTCGTTTGTGGGTCAAAAGTTGTGCTAAGCTCGAGCTGACCCTGCAGAACTATTTGCTACTACTGCATGGCAGCCACATGCAATTAAGAAAACAAACAAGTATATCTCGGCTTAAAACTAAGCCCTCGGCCAGCAAGACCCCTGTCAATAGATCTACAAAAGTAACAGCTACTCCTAAGAGTTCATATAAATAAATAGCCAATTAGCACAAAGGTCCTCATTGGGTCGTCGAGCCCACCATGATATCTATACCAAAACTGAAGCAGATATATATCAAGACAATACATCAAACAACTCACAAGCTTCAGCAAACCAACAAACTAGGCCAGCATGGCCATAACGTAGCTATACACCTCACACACTAGTCTGCAAGCCTCTAAGAGTAGTAAAGATTGGCGGGACAGGGCCCTAGCCTACCCATAAATATATATACAACAAAAGCTAACAAACTTGTCAACTTTGGCAACTCCGAAGGAAAGGGGCTAGCCAATCAGATAGAAGTCAATCCTGCTGCTGAGGAGTTCCACTAGGTCATCTGTCGGGATCTGCATGCATGAATGCAGCGCCCCCCAGGTAATGAGGTGTCAATACAAAATAATGTACAGAGTACGAAAGGCTATATACTAAATGATCAAGTATCATAATATACCAAAAGCAATCACGTAAGGAAATCAAAATTTAGATAAACATGCTAACCCACTACTGAATCTAAAAATACAAAAATGATCAAACAACAACCTAACCAATCCCCCATAAGCTCGGCAGGTACAAACAACATACCACCTACCTAGGCCCACATAAGGCCAGAAAGTGCCAAATCAATCTACATACCCCTATTGGTAGCCCCTTGTCTTTGTAAGAAGTCACATAGCCCTTTTTGGCAACGATATAGCCCCGTAGGCAGCACATTGCTCGCTTAGGCAACATCATAGCTCTGTGGGCTGCATATAACCCTCTTTTGCATCAACATTGACCTGTAGGCAACACATAGCTCTATTTGGCGTCAAAATAGCCCCGTAGGCAACACATAACATTCTTTGGCATCAATATAGCCCCGTGGGCAACACATAGCTCTCTTTGGCAATAACATAGTCCTATTAGACAACAACATAGCCCCCATAGGCAGTTCATAGCTCAACAACTAACCACAATAGCCCAAAAGGCAACAACAAACAATTGAATAGGCTAAAGGCGAGCAATTTAGCTATAAACAATAGATATGAATAATCTCCAAGTCATTCTTAACTTAGGGTCGTTCTTAACAGATTATGATCCCTTAAAATGAGGGTTTATAACCACTCAATTAGCCAACCACTCACAATAACATCTACAAGATCACCAACATTAACTACCCTATTATATCACTCCTAAGCTCTAAGGAAACGTGCCAAACGAAGGGAATTGCCTTAACATACCTTTCCAATAAACGCTCGAAAGACCGTAGTTCCTTCACGGAAGTTGTTCCTTATGTACTAAGATTCACAAACACTATATATACACAGCTGGTACGCACCTATAAATAGTTCATAATTAATCTTAAATCGATAGATTTGCCATATTGCCCCAACTTGTCGAAACGTCCGTAGAAATTCATAAAAACAATCATAAAGAGTCCCAATATGATTACCTTAGTTAACCAAGTGTAAACCTTGAAGAAACACCAATAACTACAAATTTATATCTTCAAAAACTAGCTCCAAACGCAGCTAATAAAAGGGAAAAATGATTGCCACGTGTAGAGATCACGTTTCTAGGCACGGGGGTAACCTTTAATGGTAGAAATCGTCAAAAACTAACCTTCATCATGCAAGAACTCCATAGGAACCCTCTCTTAAGCTTTCTTTCTGGTTTGGAAGTGAAAATAAATGTTTTCATGGCTTAAAATGTTGAGTAAGCCGACATACCACATTTTTGACCCGACCTGGATTCTGCCCCGGTAGTCCTAGTAAAACCCTCATAACTTTTTACTCCGATGTCGATTGGATACGGGGTTTTGAGTGTTGCAAACTGGACTCATAGGCCTTCGATTTAATGGGTGATAGGCCTTCAATTTCTTTACATATTGGGAGAAAACATCCAAGACATTTGACCCCAATTTCAGAGAAATCTTTTGAAAGAAACTTACGATAACTTTCACCAACTTTTATTTTGCCACTTACCTAACTTCAAAACTTGAGATACAACCCTTGAACACTTAAAATATGACATACCACACCATTCTTAATTTATTACCCACCTTTCTTGTCTTTCCATGAAGATACAAGTTAATTTAGATGTTTTGAAAAGTTAGGGTGTTACATCCTTCCCCCCTTAGAAACATTTGTCCTCGAATGAAAAAATCTGAGTCACGCGGTTAAGTCCTTAGGAGTTTCCAAAATTTAGGCAGAGTATCCTTTGTAAATTTGACTATCCAGGAACATGAAACACATAAATTCTAACCTAGGTGTCTCACAGGATGACATAAATAGCTAAGCACTATAGCTCCGCAATAATAGTGCGAGCAAATATAAAACGACAACAACAATAATAATAATAAGCAACAATATAAAAAAAATCAGATTGGTATATAACCGCACTACACTAATATAAACTGATATGCCATCACCCTGGGGTATGAAACAAGTGAGGATATTTAGACCTCATGCCATCTTCAGCTTCCCAGGTCACATCTTCTCTATTCTTGTTTCTCCACAATACTTTAACCGAAGCCACCTATTTGGTCCTCAATTTACGGACCTGCCGATCTAATATGACAATTAGAGTTTCCTCGTACGACAACTCCTCTGTGATATGAACATCCTCAACTAGGACAACCCGAGAAGGGTCTCCTACGCACTTTCGTAGCATCGATACATGGAACACTGGATGAACATATTATAGCCCTGAAGGCAATTCTAACTCATAAGCCACCCGTCCTACCCTCCGAAGGATCCGGTATGTCCCAATGAATCTTGGACTAAGCTTGCCTTTTTTGCCAAATCTCATAACACCATTCATAGGTGAGACTTTTAAGAATACCCAGTCATCGACACAAAACCCTAAGTCCCTTCGTTGCACATCTGAGTATGACTTCTGTCGGCTTTGAGCTATTAGCAACCTCTCCCGAATGAGCTTAACCTGCTCCACTGTCTGCTGTACTAAGTCGGGTCCAATCAACTCTGACTCACCTACCTCGAACCATCCAATGGGGGACCTACATTTTTGCCTATACAAAGCCTTATAAGGTGCCATCCCGATGCTGGAATGATAACTATTATTGTATGCGAACTCAATAAGAGGCAAGTGGTCATCCCAACTTCCCTTGAAGTCTAGCATGCACGCCCGTAACATATCCTCGAGTGTCAAAATTGTGCGCTCAGTCTGGCCATCTGTCTGAGGGTGAAAGGCTGTACTAAGATTAACCTCTGTCCCCCAGTCTTTTCTGGAAGGACTTCCAGAAGTTGGCGGTAAATTGTGCTACTCTATCAGAGATAATAGATATTGGGACACCGTGTAGCCTAATAATCTCTCTAATATAGAGCCATGCATAGTCTTCGGCCGTAAAAGTAGCCCTGACTGGTAAGAAGTGGGTTGATTTTGTTAGTCTATCAACAATTACCCAAATAGAGTCCAACTTGCAACGCGATCGAGGTAACCCTATAATAAAATCCATATTAATTGCTTCCCACTTCCACAAAGGAATGACTATCTCCTGAACTAGCCCAGTGGGCTTTTAGTGCTCAACCTTCACCTGTTGGCAGTTAGGACACTGTGCCACAAACTCAGCGAAGTCCTTCTTCATTCCGTGCCACCAATAGATCTCCATAATATCTTGGTACATCTTCGTCGAACCAGGATGAATAGAATAACGGGAATGATGTGCCTCTTCTATAATCCAATGTCGAAGCCCTGCAACATTCAGAATACACAATCGACTGCTATAGCTAAGGACTCCATCTCCTGCTATATCAAATGCTAAAGACTGCTGATCCTGAGCCTTGGCTCTGAGCTGCTCTAAGTTAGGATCCTCTTGTTGCCGTGATTTTACTTCTACAACTAGAGATGATACGGTTGTGTCCTGAATTGTTACACCACTATCTTCTGCCTCTAACAATCTAACTCCCAATCTAGCTAACTGATGAAGCTCTCGCGCTAACTCACGCTTCGCAACACCTAAATAGGATAAACTACCCATATACCTTCGACTGAGGGCATCGGCTACCACATTCGTCTTTCCTGGATGATATAAAATATTCATGTCGTAGTCTTTCAGTAACTCAAGCCATCGACGCTGTCACAGATTTAACTCCTTCTGTCTAAAGATATATTGAAGGTTTTATGGTCTGTGAAGATGTCAACATGAACGCCATACAAATAATTTCTCCAGATCTTTAACGCATGTACAACTGCAACCAACTTTAAATCCTGGGTCGGATAGTTCTTCTCATGTTTTCTCAACTGCCTTGAAGCATATGCGATAACCTTACCATGTTGCATTAGAACACATCCCAACCCAACACTAGAAGCATCACAGTACACCGCATAGCCTTCTGAACCCTCTGGCAATGCTAGAACTGGTGCTGATGTCAACCTGTCCTTTAGCTTCTGGAAACTATGCTCGCAAGCCTTAGACCACTGAATTTTTGCTTTTTTTTTTAGTCAGCTTCGTTAATGGTGCTGAAAGTGAAGAAAACCCCTCTACAAACCTTCTGTAGTACCCAACTAACCCTATGAAACTACGAACCTCAGTCGGAGTCATGAGTCTGGGCCAAGTCTTTACGGCTTCAATCTTTTTTGTTTCAACCGCAATGCCTGCATCTGATACAATATGGCCTAAGAAAGCTATAGAGTCTAACCATAACTCACACTTAGAGAACTTTGCATAAAGTTCTCGGTCTCGAAGAACTTGAAGGACTGCTCGCAAATTATTTGCATGCTCAGCTTTTGAACGTGAATACACCAAAATATCATTAATAAATACAATCACAAACAAGTCTAGATACGACCTGAATATACTATTCATCAGGTCCATGAACACTGCTGGGGCATTAGTTAATCCAAAAGACATTACCAAGAACTCAAAGTGTCCATATCTTATTCTAAAAGCTGTCTTTGGAACGTCTTTCTCCCGAACTCGTATCTGTTGGTACCCTAATCTTAAATCAATCTTTGAGAAGCACTCAACACCTTGTAACTGATCAAACAAGTCATCGATCCTCAGAAGGGGATACTTATTCTTTATAGTCTCCTTATTCAACTGTCGGTAATCGATACACATTCTTAGTGAGCAATCTTTCTTCCTTACGAATAAAACTGGCGCACCTCATGGTGAAGCACTAGGCTTAATAAAGCCTTTATCAAGCAAATCTTTCAGTTGATCCTTCAACTCCTTTATCTCAGCAGGAGCCATTCTATAAGGAGGGATAGATATGGGTTGTGTAATTGGTAGCATATCGATAGCAAAATCAATTTCTCATTTTGGAGGGATACTAGGGAGCTCGTCAGGAAATACATCTAGAAACTCATTAACTATCGGAATAGACTAAAGAGTCGGTGTTTCTGCATCTATATCATGAACGTGAACAAGATGATAAATACAACCCTTAGTAATCATCCTCATCGCCTTAAGATAGGAAATAAACCTACCTTTCGGCGTTGCTGTATCGCCTTTCCATTCTCGAACTGCCTCTCTTGGAAAGTGGAATCTAACAATCTTGGTCCGGCACTCAACATTAGCATAACAAGATGCTAACCAGTCCATAACCATCAAAATTGACCATCTCTAACTCTACGAGGTCTACAGAGGTCTGACGGTCGATAATTTCTACCATGCAACCTAGATAAACTCTCCTGGCAATAATAGAATCATCAACTGGTGTAGATACAATAAATGGTCGATCTAAAGACTCTGCTACTATACATAACTTCCCCGTAATAAATGGAGTAATATAAGATAGAGTAGATCCAAGATCTATCAAAGCATAAACACAATGGGAGAAAATAATCAATGTAGCTGTCACAACATCTGGTGATGACTCTAAGTCCTGTCAGTCGGCTAATGAATATGTACGGTTTTGTCCACTACCAGAACTAAATCCTCCCTCTCTGCCTCCGCCTCTACCTTTACCTGCTGAAGTTTGGGGTCCACCCCCTGTAGACTGTGCTGATGAGGAGGAACCTACTATTGACCTGGTCGACTGACCTATACCACCCTGATCTATGGTCGGGCAGTTTCTCCACCCATGCCCCTCCTGTCCACAAGAATAACAACCTGTGGAACCCTGTCTGCACCTCCCGAAATGCATCCTACCGCAAGTAGCGCAATGCATCGGGGCTGTCCTAGCCTGTTCTGAACCCCTCTACTGCTGAGAGCCAAATGCTCGTGAATCCTCACCTGGGCCTGACTGTTCCTGACGATCAAATCTACTACCTTGGAACTGTTGTGGTTGAGGTCTAGGTGGCCTAATAGAATATCGAGGTGTTGGACCACCCTGGAAATCTCCATGTGAACCAGCGGGCCTAGCCCTCTTCTGTCTCTCTCTCTCTCTCGATCTTCTCACTCATACTGTAGATGTCGGCGATCCTCTATGCCTTGTGCAAAGGCCTGAATTCGCGAGATATCCATATTATCATTTATTGCAGCGATAGAACAATTGTCGATATAGTTTGAGTCGAGCCCTCCCATAAATCTACGCACCCTATCATGAATCGTATCAACAAATGTTAGTGCATATCTAGACAATGAGTCAAATCTCAGCCCGTACTCTCGGACACTCATGTTGCCCTGTCGGAGGTTCAAAAACTAGTCCACCCGACCATCCCTAATCTCTCGAGGCAAATAGTGATCTATGAAAGCTTCTATAAAGCTATCCCAAGTAGGTAGGGATGCATTTTTTTCCCTAGATCTCTCCCAACTTTCGTACCACAATACTGCAACATCGCGCAATCGAAATGCTGTTAACTCAACTAGCTCAGTCGCTGAGGCATGCATGACTCTAAAGATCTTATGAAGATGATCAATAAAGTGTTGAGGGTCTTCTCTGCGATCTGTTCCTATAAACTGTGGAGGATTCAAGGTAAGAAATTCACGAACTCTCGAACTTTCGGGCCCTTCAGAAGGTCCGGCAATATCTGGCGCAACTGGCTAGCGTTGTGTAGCTACTAACCGTGCTAAAATACATACTGCACTCTTGAAATCCTGATCAGATGGAATATGAGGAACTAGAGGTGGTACTGCTGGTGGAGCCGGAACTCCTGTAGTCCTCGGAGGCTCCTGAAGCGGTGGAGAAGCTATAGGGGATGAGAAGATGTCTCCCCCTGGGTCTCACAATGAGCTAACTCCCATGTGGTACCTTGCCGGTACCCTCGCCTGCAGCTGTATCTATCCCCTGGCTAGCTGTGGTCTGTCTGGTGTCAGCCATATCTATCTGCATACAAGTATCAATTATAAGCCAGAAACCTCAACCCTTAAGACACCGCTTTATAGCACGAGGTGAGAAAAAGAAGGATAGTTATTCTAACATGCCCGATAGCTTCTTGCTTATCAAATGTGGTGCACAACATATTTATAAACAATACTCTACTAGACATGGCTTGCAGACTCCCTAGGATACGACGTTGCTTTGATACCAAGTTTGTCATGCCCCAAATTCAAAAGGCGCAATTGGCTCCTAATGCCAAAACTCGGGACTGAGCCAACCCTGCTAAACCATTTACTACTAGAGCATGGAAGCCATACGCAATCAAGAAAACAAACAAGTATATCTCGGCTTAAAACTAAGTCCTCGGCCGGCAAGGCCCCTGTCAACAGATCTATAAAAGAAATAGCTAATCCCAAGAGTTCATATAAATAAATAGCCAACTACTACAGAAGTCATGATTGGGCCGTCGAGGCTACCATGATATCTATACCAAAACTGAAACCAGGTATATATCAAGACAATACATCAAACAACTCACAAGCTTCAGCAAACCAACAAACTAGGCCAACATGGCCACAACGTAGCTATACACCTCACACACTAGTATGCAAGACTCTAAGAGTAGTAAAGATTGGTGGGATAGGGCCATAGCCTACCCATAAAGATATATACAACAAAAGCTAATAAACCTCCCAACTTTGGCAGCTCCGGAGGAAAGGGGCTAACCAATCAGATAGAAGTCAATACTGCTGCTGAGGAGGTCTACTGGGTCGTCTGCCAGGACCTATATGCATGAATGCAGCGCCCTTCCAGGTAATGGGGCATCAGTACAAAATAATGTACAGAGTATGAAAGGCTATAAAATAAATGAGAAAGTATCATACTATACCAAAAGCAATCACATAAGGAAATCAAAATTTAGATAAGCATGCTAACCCACTACTGAATCTAAAAATACAAAAATGATCAAACAACAACCTAACCAATCCCCCATAAGCTCGGAAGGTACAAACAACATACCACCTACCTAGGCCCCCATAATCCCAAAAGGTGCCAAATTAATCTACACACCCCTATCGGTAGCCCCTTGTCTTTGTAAGAAGTCACATAGCCCTTTTTGGCAATGATATAGCCCCGTAGGCAGTGCATAGCCATCTTAGGCAACATCATAGCTCTGTGGGCTGCATATAGCCCACTTTTTCATCAACATTGCCCTGTAGGCAATACATAGCCCTCTTTGGTGTCAAAATAGCCCCGTAGGCAACACATAACACTCTTTGGCATCAATATAGCCCAGTGGGCAACACATAACCCTCTTTGGCAATAACATAGTCCTATTAGACAACATCATAGCCCCCATAGGCATTTCATAGCTCAACAACTAACCACAATAGCCCAAAGGGCGACAACAAACAATTGAATAGGTTAAAGGCGAGCAATTTAGCTATAAACAATATTTATGAATAATCTCCATGTTGTTCCTAACTTAGGGTCGTTCTTAACAGATTATGATCCCCTAAAATGAGGGTTTATAACCACTCAATCAACTAACCACTCACAATTACATTTACAAGATCATCAACATTAACTACCCTATTGTATCACTCCCAAGCTCTAAGGAAACATTCCGAACGAAGGGAATAGCCTTAACATACCTTTCCAATGAATGCTCAAAAGACCGTAGTTCCTTATGTCCTAAGCTTCATAAACACTATACATTCACAGCTAGTACGCACCTATAAATAGTTCATAATTAATCTTAAATCTGCAGATTTGCCATATTTCCCCAACTTGTCGAAACATCAGTAGAAATTCATAAAAACAACCATAAAAGAGTCCCGAGATGATTACGTTAGTTAAACAAGTGTAAACCTTCAAGAAACACCAATAACTACAAATTTATATCTTCAAAAACTAGCTCCAAACGCAGCTAATAGAAGGGGAAAATGATTGCCACGTGTAGAGATCACGTTTCTAGGCACGGGGGCAACCTTTGGTAGAAATCGTCAAAAACTAACCTTCATTATGCAAGAACTCCATAGGAACCATCTCTTAAGCTTTCTTTCTGGTTTGGAAGTGAAAAGAAATGTTTTCATGGCTTAAAACGTTGAGTAAGCTGACATACCACATTTTTTACCCGACCTGGATTCTGCCCCGGCAGTCTGTAGTAAAACCCTCATAACATTTTACTCCGATGTCGGTTGGATACTAGGTTTTGTGCATTCCAAACTAGACTCGTTGGCCTTCGATTTAATGGGTGATAGGCCTTCAATTTCTTTATATATTGGGAGAAAACATCCAAGACATTTTACCCAAATTTTAGAGAAATCTTTAAAAAGGAACTTACGATAACTTTCGCCAACTTTTATTTTGCCACTTACCTAACTTCAAAACTTGAGATACAATCCTTGAACACTTAAAAAATATGATATACCACACCATTCTTAATTTATTACCCACCCTCATTGTCTTTCCACGAAGATACGAGTTAATTTAGACGTTTTGAAAATTCGGGGTGTTACACCTGAGCACCAAGTCCTTTCTGAAATGATCTCCAAAATTGAAAGGTCAACTAAGTACTCCTATATGAGATAATGGACAATGACACACAATGAAATTTAACCAACTCCTGAATGTACAGTCTAGTATAATCCTCGGCTAAATCAGAAGTCTTAACTGGAAGAAAATGTTATGACTTAGTCATTTGGTCTACGGCCACCAAAATTGAGTCATTTTGACGCGTGTACTAGGCAAACATGTGATGAAGTCCATATTCAAGTCTTCCCACTTCTAAGAAGGAATATAGATATCTTGAGTCATTCCACCTGATTTCTGATGCTCAACCTTAACTTGTTGACAATTTAGACACAAATTGTGCAGTATCCTTCTTCATCCCATTCCACCAATAGACTTCCTATAAGTCTTGATACATCTTAGTGGTTCTTGTGTGAATAGAATATAGAGAATTGTGAGCTTCTAATAGTATCTGTTTCCTTAATCCATCAACATCTAGATCATATAACCGACCTTGATAATAAAGCACACTATCTCCCCCTTGGGAGAACCTCAATAGCTTTTTCAAGAACTGCTTTCTTCAATTCAACCAAAGATGGATAATCACCTTGCTTTGCCTTAACATCCGACACAAGAGATGATTCTCACCCATTTTGAAAAATAACTCCCACCATCTTTTGAATCAACAAAACGGACTCCCAATTGAGCAAGTCTGTGAACATCACGAACTAACTTCTTCTCATCCTCAATATGAGCAACACTATTTATGGAAAATCTACTAAAAACATCAACAACTACATTCGCTTTACATGAATGGTAAATGATACTCATGTCATAATATTTTAATAACTCGCACCATCTCCACTAGCGAAGATTTAAGTCCTTGTGCTTGAACACTTACTGAAAACTATTATGATTGGTGAACACATCCATATGAATACCATAGAGATTATTCCTCCAAATCTTCAAGGAAAACACCACCACTGCCAACTTTAAATCTGATTCATATAGTTCTTCTCATGAACCTTGAGTTTCCTAGAAGCATAAGCTATGACCTTACCAAGTTGCATCAACCAACAAACTAGGCCAATTCTAGAGGCATCAACTACATCACAAAATCATCTGAACGTTCCGGTAGAGTCAAAATTGGGGTTGAAGTAAGTTGAGTCTTCAACTCTTAAATACTATTCTCATAAGCTTTGAACCACTGGAATTTCACTTTATTTTGAGTCAAACTAGTCAAAGGAGAAGTGAGAGAAGAAAATCCTTCAACAAACTATCTATAATAACCAATTAAACCCAAGAAACTCCGAATATCTCTGATGGAGAAAGAGGTCTGGGACAATTCTTAACTGCTTCGGTATTTTTAATATCAAATTGAATTCCCTCTCTCAAAATTATATGGTGAAGGAAGGCTACATACCTCAACCAAAATTCACACTTACTAAACATATCAAACAACTGATTGTCCTTAAGAATATCTAAGACAATCCTCAAATGGCCTGCATGCTCATCCTCACTCTGAGAATAGAGTCACAACCTGAGTCTACACCCTGGACGTGGCAGGCACTCAAAGACCATTGCTAGTCCCCAAGCGAACCCTCATCCTGGTTGACTACAAGCGGAAGACTAACTCAAGCATGCAAAGGCTTAAAAATTGAATAAAATTCATGAAACTTAAATAGAAAGCTTTAACTCAAAAGAAAACTCAGAATAAAATAAGTTATTCAACTTGCCATAAAATAGGCAACTTAAGTCTTTAAAACATTTAATAAAATAAATGAATAATATAGACTTCTCAACTATACTGACTATCTATGAAGCCTCTAACTGATAAAGATGGAAGTCGGGACAAGACCCACGACATCCTGACTAAACTGAAAAGTAAATGAAATCCTCCAGAAATAAGGAGGCTCACCATAGCTAACTCGAACTCTAGATGTATCAACGAATCTCCTATAGATGATCCTGAATACATGTGTCTGCATCATGAGAAGATGCAGGCCAAATGGCTCAGTACGTGGAATGTACGAGCATGTAAGAGGAATTCAAAAGCCTAAACAGAAGCTTCAAAAGAATCTGAAAGGGACTGAAGAACTTACCTTGCTCAACTCAACTCAACATAACCGAACTCATTTCAATATAAAGCAGTTTAAAACAAGTGCAATCTAAAGAAAAGCTGTTTAAAACATGATGTCAACTCTATGTGTATGCAAATATACAAATAACTCTGAGATGTACGTAAATATACAAATAAACTGATGTATATAAAAATACAAAGTACTGTTTTGGGAGTTTCTCTAACCGACAACCATCACATAAGAGCTATTGTGATGATACAACGATCTCCCTCACGCTGCCAGCGCATCCTATACCTTGCCACAGGTATAGGACCTGAACTACTAAGTGGATCCACTAGTCTATGAGAAAAGGATTCATCTAAAAAGTATGACCCTTTTCTACCTATGATGGCTACATGGTTTATGGAGACGTGAGTTATCTGAACTCAAGCTCGTCCCCATATCGGTGCTCAATACTACTCCCAAAATATGATACTAGCTCTTTATGTTTAAAATATACTTCTTTATGTGATTTGAGATAATTGCTCAAAAACTTAGCTCAAAGGCTATCTTGGAAATCAAGGTTTCCTCTCTTGCTTTATTGTGAAAGCATTTACTCTATAACTGAAAACTAGCCCAAAGGCTCTTTACTGAAAAACTAGCTCAAAGGTTCTTTTACTGAAACACTAGCTCAAAGGCTCTTTTGAAAATCTCAGTTTTCCGTTCTTATTTAAATGTGAAAATATTTTAAACACTTTTGGAAATACATAGTTCCCATATACTTTTGAAGAAATGAACTTCAACTTTACTCTTTACTGAACTCAAAATTTAAGACTTAAAACAATGTTAAAACATTTGTAAAAGACTTCATAAAATATGGTTCATGCCGAATTATGGACGTGAATGACTCGATGCAAGGTTTTCAATAACCATAGATAGATCTCAATACTTGGAATTGAAGAACTTCACTAATACTACTCATTTCAAGAATTCTCAAGTCAGAGGGTTCATGCGAAATTATGAGCATGAACTACTCAACTCAAGGACTCCGAGATACTTCTCATCTCAAGATATTTCGACTTATAATGTTCATGCGGAATTATAGGCATGAACTACACAACTCATGGACTTCATGGGTAATAGGTAATAGTCCCATGATTAGGATTGTAATCTCGGAAGGGTTAGGAACTCGATACTCAAGACTTAGAACTTGAAGATACTACTTCTTCCAAAGATACTAAACTGATGGAGTTCATGCGGAAGTTATGGGCATGAACGACTTGACTCAAAGGTCAAAATATCAATAAGGAACTCAGGTATACGAATCTTCTCATTTTCATACTTACTTCTCAAAACTTAAGTCAAATCGATGGTGGATCTCAAAGGATTCACAATTGAACTCAAAGACTTTCTTGAACTCTACTCTTAACTCTCTCTTGAATGTGAATTATGAATTCAAGAGTTATGGTTCATGTTATGAAGGATCTAGGTGATAGTGTAGACTCATGAATACGTTCTCCTCACTCTCATGCTCACTTACTCGAGTCTTGAAACAAGCTATTAGAACTTGTAGAAGACTCCTCAAAGGACTCAAAGGGACTTTCTCAAAAAAATGTTTGAGAGAACTCTCAAGATTTAACTTTTAACTCTACCTTGAATTTGAATTATTGATTTAAGGGTTATGCTTTGGAATGTAGGACCTCTCAATGATTTAGGAGGGTTAAGATAGTTGATCACAAGAACGGGCGAAGACCCAAATTAAAGAACACTGGCGTGACACGGAGATGGAATTAAATTGTTGATCGCTAAAATATATTTGAGGTAGAGGACTCCGTATCTTCTCCGCGACGTGGAGAGGGGGCGACCGACTAGATGCTGAAAACTTAAGCGTCTCCGCGACGCAGACCTAAGTGCAATTATCTACTCGATCTTTTCTTCCTCTCCCAAACTCGACTCAATTTGCACTCAAAGTAGTTTTATTGACCAAGTTTAGAAAAATTCACATACCCAGAACGATTTCAATGAAACCCATATAAAATCTATCAAGGAACTCAACTCGTTTGCAAAACTCAAACCTCAAGAACGCAAAGACATTCAATAATGGCTAAAACTCAAGAACTTCTCAAGAACTTAATAATTCAATCTCAAAAATGAATTCAAGGATATAATTAAACATGATTGGCGTGAGGGTGAACAAACCCAACACTATGGAAGCTTACATACCTGGAAGAATCATCTTCTTGAATAACTTGAAGGTAAATCTAGGAAGATGAACTTAGCCTTAGCGTTTCTTGATTCTCTTGAGCGTAGAATCTTTTGGAATGGATGGGAGGGTCTGATTTATGAAAAACTGATTTTCTGCAAGTTTAGGGCAATTTAGATGACTTCCTAAGGGTTTTTAGGACTAAAATACCCTTAAAGAAATAAATAAAACGAGCTGGGAGTCGGAATCATTTTTCACCAGGCAGTGAGGTCTGTATTGGCTCCGCGTCGCGGAGCTGCTGCCAGGTTTGCGCGTCGTTAGTAAACCAATCATAACATTTTAGTCAGAGATCGGAATTGAGCAAACTCGGTGGCGTTGGAAAGAGGAATCGGAGGTATTTAATTTTCTATCTTGTAGCTCACCTAAATCATCTTGTACTAGGAGTTATGGTCGTTTGAAGTTGACCCAAAACTTAAGAAAACTTAGGAATGACTTGAATGAACTCTCTAAGTTCTTCTTGGAACTTAAGGTGCTACATCTAGTGACCTTAACACTCAAGAAATTTTAAATTCCTTGCAAAAATCTCACTCACTACGAAGAACGGTTTGAGTCTTAGCTCAAAAATTTTCTGGGGTGTTACAATATCTCCCCTTTGGGATCATTCGTCCTCGAATGACGACTGGACTGGGTAAAGAATAGGGTTACTCTTACTAAGGTCTGAGTCTAATGGTATGCTCTTACTATATTCAAGCTTAACCCAAATCCTTATGTTCGGATTATATACCTCTCTATAAAAAACCCATCCCAAACTATTACTCTCTACCTCCATATTGGGCTCATATCAAGAACCACCAATTATTTAACAACACCACATTCAAGCTTAGTACTCTAACAACTCCATGGACTCCTACTAATCAGCTCCTTAAGAAATTATCAACACTTGACTTGATTTCTCATCTCATCATCTCCCTCTTAGGTCTAAAGCTAACATTTGAAAGCTATGGACCTATTCCATATTGACAACTCAATTATGCTATCTAGGCACATATGGAAAATTATAACTTAATTGGAATGTCATCACGACCCGAGTCTACACCCTGGACGTGGCTGGCACTTAAGAACCATTGCTGGTCCCCAAGCGAACCCTCATCCTGGCTGACTACAATCTCGGCACGCCTCTTAATGCTCTCGTTACTCTTGTGACTTAGCCACACTTCACTGCCCTTATCTAAACGTTAGGGCCTCTCACTTATACCACTCATATCTATTGCAACTAATCACCTCAATTCCTCACCTACTCTATGTCAAGTCTTCTAGATCAAATCTTAAGACTAATATCATCACCCTCATGTTGCCATTCCTTTGATCATGACACTCATCTCAAATTCAAGCTTAATATTTATGACTAAACCTGAATATTAATATGATTACTCGCTTACTATACTAACTTACAACTATTAGTACAAATTCAGAAACACTCGTCCACTAGGACCTTATGACAAATAGTCAATCCTTACCTCTTAGTATTCATACTTATAATTTACTATCACATTTCCCTTCACAACTTGAGTACTATTCACTCATTCACTATACATCAATGCCTAATTAGTTCTATAACACTTTGAATATTATCGGCTCTCCCTCAAAATCATAAGCCTAGCTTAGATCTATCACCTCATAAATACTCCTGCTCTTATATTCAACACTTACACTTGGTCATTTCCTACACAATGACACTTCATCACCAACTCCTTTCTAGCTACAACACACTCTACCTCCTATGATGGAATCTTCACAACTTATCACATCTTAGTCTACCCATAAGGGAAAACTCCTCATTACTACCTTACTAGGGACATGACTATAGTAACATAGCTTGTCACCACACCATCTCCCTTACTTAGATTACTAAACCTCTACATACCCAAGCTCTAAACATACTTCCTCATAAGGATCTCAGCTGAAACGAGGCTTAAGGAAAAGAGTACAACTCACTTTTAGCTCAAACGTACGTTTCAAATGGATATGGGTGCATTCCTCTGAAACTGAACACTTAACTTACTCTTGGACTTCTTTTAAGCCCCACTGGAGACTCATGACTTCCTCAAAACTCTTTCTAAGAATAACTTATCGACAAAGAACTGACTCTGCTTTTCAACCACCTCTAGTATGATGGGTAGTCCAATGTTTCTGAGAAATGCACGAGTTAGAATAAGTCTCTATGACATAGCTCTATTGCACGATTAAGAGTATGAAAAAAGGGAAACTTTTCTTAAATGTCTGCAGTCCCTCATTTATAGAAGTGGGGCCTTCACAACCATAAACAAGATCCTACTTGACACGGATTCATAGACACCCTAGGACACTTGAACTCTGTGCTTTGATACCAAGTTTGTCACGACCCGAGTCTACACCCTGGACGTGGCCGACACTCGAAGACCATTGTTGGTCCCCAGGTGAACCCTCATCCCGGCTGACTACAAGCGGAAGACTAACTCAAGCATGCAAAGGCTTAAAAATTGAATAAAATTCATGAAACTTAAATAGAAAGCTTTAACTCAAAAGAAAACTCAGAATAAAATAAGTTATTCAACTTGCCATAAAATAGGCAACTTAAGTCTTTAAAACATTTAATAAAATAAATGAATAATATAGAATTCTCAACTATACTGACTATCTATGAAGCCTCTAACTGATAAAGATGGAAGTCGGGACAAGACCCACGACATCCTGACTAAACTGAAAAGTAAATG
>JAJOOR010008294.1:0-27325 GCA_036250505.1 Solanum acaule | reverse complement strand
GACAGTCCACATGAAACATATTCAACAAATTCACTCACTAGTGAAGAAGTGCAGATCTAAACAATTAAAAGCATCAGGCAGATAGTGTAAAAAAATTAAAATAACTTTAATAAAGTATTAATTACCCTTAGGAAGTCATCCCAAAATTTGGGATCATCAACTATTATAGCTCCATCACTGTATTGAAATCCCAATCCACTTTGACTCTTTAGCATAGCTATACTTGCATAACATTTCTTCCAATATCTTATTTTAGATAAGACATGTGGTTCACCTTTCAATCCGATGTTAGGATGATGTTCACATAAATAACATTCTAATTCCTTTAGGTATCCTGGCTTGAAGGTTCCATTATCACCTCTCCAACCATTAACACATAACTCTTTTAATCCATCTATAAGAGTTCGTTCTTCTGCTCCAGTCCATGTCCTTCTAGTCGAAGGAGTTGAATTTCTTGATCTTTTTGATGTGTGGGAGATGTTTGAATGCTCATTTTTCCTTTATATTCTTGTGGAATAGATTATAAAAATAAATAGGAAGAAATAATAATGATAATAACAATAATGCACACATTAAATAGTTGAACAAATCTATAACCTTGTCATGAACTTAAGAACTGATTCTAGAAACATTTGATATAAAAAAACAAAATGTAGGAGAAACTAATATATTCAGGAAGTGGTTGGCTCTCCAGATTAGTAGGTTAAAAGATATTGCATTCAACAGGTGGTCGTGCAAACATTCACAAGTGGAATTATGTCGAGAAGCTGACTAGCTTCATGTGGATACATTGTCTACAATACATAGGTAAGTTCCTTTCTCTATATCCTTGTATGTAGACGTTATCAATTTGTTCCTTTCTCTAATGACCATCTTCATGGCGGCTGGAAATCAAAGATAGGAAGAGCAATACTAATTCCTTTCTCTCTATATGCATACTTATCATTTAGTTTTCTTTTCCTCTATCAACTTTCAGAAATTATAATCTGCACTAGTGTTGCAGGGTTCTTTTAGTTTTAGGAGATTGGAGTTGTAAAATAAAGTCAAATTTTACTACTAGAGGAAGTGATGAAAAGTAATAATTATAACATATTAAGAAAACCACAAATTTCATAATAACATATGCCAAATTTACAAAAAGGATTCAAGACTCCCAATTAACTAGTATAAGATCACTAGATCACTGAAACAGAAGAGAGATTCTAACTTTTGATAAAAGGCTGACCCTAAAAGCCCAAGCTAGCTATATTCATCGCAAAAAAAAAACTTAACGTGTCATCACTGATTAGATCTTGCATTCCACATTGATTGAGCCAACTCATCCCTCCAAGTGGTCCACTCTTCAGACGATTCAACAACATCAATATGTTCAGGTTGATTCTCAACCTGTTCTTCCATATCCATGTCTAAAGGATCCACATCCATCTCTCTACGGATATAGTTGTGAATCAAACAACAAGCACTTATAATTCTGTTATGAACTTTAACAGAGTACCACGAAGAGCTCCTAAGAATTCTCCAACGCCCTTTCAAGAGACCAAACGCCCTTTCGATAACATTATGAGCCCTAGCATGCTTCATATTAAAAAGTTCTTCTCGACATCGAGGTGGAGGGTTGTCACCTTGCCAATCCCTTAACCAATATCTATACTCTCGGTAAGGTGAAAGAAAACCTTTTCCATTTGTATATCCTCCATCACATAAATAATAATTACCTATAATATAAACATAAAATTTAGTTACTTTTCGATTCTTTTCATGTACAGTTACCTTCTCAAAAAAATAAATACATTATTTTTTTGTGTTATTATATGCATATATACATGGCATACCCTCATGAATTTTTAAACCATTGCGCCGCACTACAACGTCTCGTAATACACGACCATCAGCAGCTAATCCTTCCCAACCAAGTAACACATAAGTAAAATTGAGATTTCTATCACAAACTCCCAATACATTAGTAGCTATATCTCCCTTCCTTGTCCTGTATCTTGGTTTGTACTCAGATGGAACTCTAATGTGAATGTAAGTACCATCTAGTGCACCTAAACAACCCTATAAAAAATATAGAGTTATCTCGCACTAAAATGAATTCTTAGTAAAATTACATTATTTAGTCATATACAAATGCTAAAATTAATCTCACCTACCTTAAACCATTTCCATCGATCTTCAATCTCATCCTCAAGGATCGGTTTAGGATTGACAAGGAACAATGGAGTTAGTTTGAGTATAGCTCTCAAGCATTCATTAAAAGCTTGACTTACGCTCCATCCAGATCTAATATAATCGACCTTGATAGATCTATTCTTCTCGTGATGAGCCAAGATGTTTAAGAACATTGCTAGCTTTTCACTACTTGACATATATTTACCATCAGTCAAACCTCCGACATCCTTAGTTAATAGAACTAAATTATGAAAGGCATTTCTATCCATTCTTAACTTGTCGATACATACAATGTCACTATCATTTATGATACAATTTAAGTGAGAAATAACTTTTGGTATTCGGACACTCATACGGTACCTAATCTCATGCACATTTTTGTATTGCCTTCTTAGTGAATGACCATGAATAGCCATAAAAAGGCAAATAAGGACTACAAGAAATTGTTGGCACATTATCTCCTCAAGAATAATATAATCAGTACTCGAAAGATGCTGAAGATCCATGATAACACCTAAGTTTTTCATAAAAAATAGACAAAATCAATACACACAATATGAATAGAAATCTATAAATTTTAAGCATAAATACTAATAGTGATGATGTTGTTCAGAAACTTTCAACCCACAAAATACTAATTAATTTGCAAGCACATTTCAATTCACCTATTTACAACCATTTGGGAACAAGAACGAAAGAAAAGAAGAAAAGAAAAAAAGTTCAAACCTGTATAAACCCTACACGGTTAATAGTGACGATGTTGTTCAGAAATTAACCCTACACACTACGCCGTACTTCTCCATAGCCAAAGAAGAGAAAAGACCGCGAGAGAAAAAGGAACCAAAAAGCAGAATAGCGTGAATTCTAAAGGATGTATATAGAAATTGAGGGGCAGTTCAGTCATTTCGTTTCCTTGTCCAAGTATTAGTAAACCTGGGATTAGTAATCCCTAGATATCCTTGGTAGAGTACGGAGCTGACCTCCATTTCCTGCGATTCTTTGCAGTACCATAGTCTTGTAGAGCTCAAATACGCCACATATTTTTCATTCGAGACAGCACACTCTTTACTAAATGAGAGCATGTTGTGACTCGAATGAGAGAACACCAGGGTATTTAGCCCCTGAATGGGTGAGGTCGGTGATCACTGAGAAAGTAGACGTATATGCCTTTGGAATTCTGCTCTTGGAGGAAGTTCTTTGTGGGCGAAAAAAATTGGATTGGTCACAGGCTGATGAAGAAGATGTTCATTTGCTTAGTGTTTTTAGGAGAAAAGAGCAGCTCATGGATATGGTTGACAAAAACAACGAGGATATGAAGCTCCACAGAGAAGAAGTGACGTTTGAACAGATTTGAACAGCTCCACCTTTGATAATTAAGCAAATTACAAGAAACAAATAAATGAAACAGTAAGAACAAAATCCACTAATAATGATGTTATGAACAGATTCATATGCATTTCAGCTTATTCCAAGTGTAAGAAAACTTTTGGCAGCACTTCTTTCCCTCTTTGCCATCAATTCTCATAAACAAGATGCACTCCCAAACCTTTGACCACCACATCCTTATGATAATGATCACAGAAACCAACCTCAAGCTGAATGAGGTTATTGAGATTGTAACCGATATCATCCTGGAACGGCCAAGAACTTCCAAGTGGTACATGCGCTAGGAAAGTATTACCTAAACCAACAGGTTTTTCACTTCCTATTGGGCCGATACATGTCCTAAATTTGTGCCGCAAACCATCATGGGTTGTGAACCTTAACCATATCATAAGTCCTTGCAAAGTTTTTAGGCATTTGTCAGTATGAAGACTGAAGGGACCATTCGATGTTAATTTCCTTAAAATGAAAGGAGTCATCATGTCAAGAACAACACAAACAGTAACCCCCGTGAATGTGGGTGCGAACCAATTTTTGGGGAGGGCCACTGAGATTGATTCAGTCCCCCGGTTCTTGTATGTAAACCACTCGGGAATCTCCACACCAGGGACATACATACTAAATGTGACATTCATGTATAGTGCTTGCATGCACCGTGAAGAGAATGTTATTTGTCAAGATTCATATGTGACCTTAGCTAATTGGAGTACAAATACAAAATCCCGTCCAGTTATATAAAAAGAAGTTCATTTATATTTTCATGTGGGTATAGTAGAGTTGTACTTACCTTGTGCATCTGCTTCAACAATGAATCAACCATGGACGCGTGTTGTTTATTTTTTACAAGTTGATGACATTTTGTGAATGAAACTTTATGCAACATTGGATATTTGGTTAGCTGATCAATACTCATCAAAGATGTGCATTCATCAGCATATATCCCTTTTATACTTGGAGGAAGTTCCGGTAAACTTTCAAGCCTCCTACAACCAGCCAATGCAAGGGCTTTAAGTTGAGTGAAACGACTTATGCTTGCAGCCGGAATATTGGAAAAATTGTTACCATCGAGAATCAATCCCTCCAAAGACGGTAAGAACCCAAGATTACTTAAAATGCCTCCGTCTGAAATGTTGCAGTCACTAAGATCCAACATGATCAATGAACAAAGACCCGACAAATTCTGAAATTTTACACCCATAGACTTCTGGCCATGACTTGAGCTACTTACTTGTGAACTTAAAGCATTACATCCATGGAGAGATAAGTGCTTAAGGTTTTTAAGAAGAGACATAGAAGATGGAATTGTTTGGATGGCTCTGTGAGTGCAGTGGAGCATCCAGACAGATTGAGTGCAGTGGAGCATCCAGACAGATTGAGTGTTTTCAAACATTTCAACCTAAAAATACTGCTAGGTAGACTCCCAAGATGCTTGCAGTAACTTAGATTTATTACACCAACTCCTGAAAGGTTCTCAACTGATGCAGGTAGTTCACTCAAAGCAGTCGCGCCCAAATACAGTTCTGCTAAACGATTCATTTTCTCTTCTATTTCTGGGAATGTTTTTAACTTTGAGCAGCCTGAAAGAACGAGAATTTCAAGCTTTTCCAATTGAATTCTCTTTGGTAGGGTCTTCAAATTTCTGCAGTTCTTCAGATTCAGAGAGACTAGCTTTCCAAGATCTCCAATAGAAAAAATGATTTCTACCAAACTTGTGCATTCTTCAAGAACCAGCCTTTCAAGATTAGGCGTAACTGAAAAATCTGGCATCCTTATTAGCTTCTGTGAATGGCTAAGGTTCATGTACTTCAGTTTTCCTAGATCCTTTGAGGTTTTCCAAAGTTGTATGATGCGGCTTTTTTTCAATTTCAAACTAACAAGTTGGTCTCCCTTAAAACTATTTGGCAGACTTTTTGAAGGATATCCATGCCAATCAAGCCACCTCAACTCATCAGGAAGAAATTCAGCTCCCTGGCAAACATATGCATTCCGGAATTTGAGAAACCTCAGACTGGTCATATGCATGAAGGCCTTGCCACCAAAATTAACTTCTTCTTCATTAGTCAGGTGCAGCGACATGCCTTCGATCTTGTCAGTGCCCTAATAAGCAAGAGTATTAAAGGCGGTCGAGAAAAGGAAAATAACAAAAGAAGTCATAAGTTCACAGCTACGTACCAAATTTCGTTCGAGTACAGGACAAATATCTTTGCGCTTCCACAACCTACTACATATTCTTGGATTGTAAGAAGCTTCTCGACGAACAATGTGCCATCCCATTTCTTGTATCAATTGGTGTATTGTAATGCGATCTTTTAATATAGTGATCAAACATTTCTCCATAAGAGCTTTTATCCCAATGACAGGGCTAAAATGAAAACTTTCAAGTATTCTGGTCACTGAATCTTTCTTCTTCCCTGAAAAGAAGCATACAATGTCTAAGAATATCTTTTGCTCAATATTGTTGAGACCAGTGAAACTTGGTTCGAGTTTCTTCAAAATTTCATTTTGTGGGATTTGTTTCAAACGCTCTACTTCACTTATCCATTCATCCAAACCTCTTCCATACAAGAAACTGCCAAGGACTTTCAGGGCTAGGGGGAGTCCACCAGTATGCTCTATTACTTGAGTTGATAGATCCTCAAATTCTTTGGTAAGGTGGTTTTTCTTGAAAGCATGTTGTTTAAAAAGTTGTAAACTTTCATATTTGTCTAAAGTTCCCATTCTGTATATCTTTTCAGTCTCATACTTAACAAGCAAGTGTTTGTCTTTGGTTGTTATGATGATTCTACTTCCGTCACCAAACCATTCACGCTCCCCAGCTAATGCATCTAACTGATCTATGTGATCAACATCATCCAGAACAAGAAGAACCTTTTTGTACCGTATTCTTTGTTTTTGCATATTAGCTCCTTCTAACGAATCGTTGATCCTTAGTGTTTTTACTGCAAGGATCTCAGAAAGAAGTATCTCTTGCAAGCGCTCTAGTTCCTGTTTTGCTGAACGGTCTCTGACTTCGTGAAGAAAACATGTACCTTCAAATTGACTCTGAATGTTATCATAAATAACTCTTGCAAGAGTTGTTTTCCCCACTCTGCTCATTCCCAATATTCCAAGGAAGCGAACTCCACCAGACCTGATATCAAGCATTTTATATACTTGGTGCATGTGTAACTCCATTCCAACAAGATTTCTAGCATTGCTTGCATGTCTCTGACTACCCAATCTAGTCATTATATCTTCTGCAATTTTCTCTATGACACTAGCTTCATGTCTGCATACCCCAATGGATGTCTTAAAAATATGTTTTGTGTACAGTAAAATTTTCATTTATCAAAAAAATTTATATTTTTGATCCTACAAGGATAAGTGATATTTCTATTTCCCAATTTGATCTAAATGAAGTGTAACTCTAACCATGCCCAACTAAATGTACATCAGAAATGGCTTAATAGAGAAGCAAATACTGTGGCTGATGCATTAACCAACTTTGAATCTACAAATTAAATTTTCTCTTGAAGAGGGAGTAAGAAGTGGTGGTGATTGATTTAGCGGAATGAGAGATAGTGACTGGAAAAAACTGTTCATCGAATCTGGACTATTTGGCAAAGTTCATGAGCATAATTGAATATCTTGGAAAAACCTGTTGATCAAAAAATTCTTCCAAAGTCCTGACCACATTGTCATCAAAGTCTAAACATTTTGGTTAGAGAAAGTAACAGTACATAATTACATTACAGGGTGAATTCCATGATCTGTAGCATGGATCTAGTTCTAGTGTCCCTGTGATGCAAAATAGAAATGAACAAAGTATTTAGAGTAACTTATCACGATGAGTTTGGTTTCATGATCGATACTTATCCATTGGCAGTATTTGGCAAATCTCAGCCAGAAATATTAGCTGCTTCCTCCAATCCTGCTCTCCATTTTTGCACCTTGCCCTCTTGGAAGCAGGCTTCATGTTTGCTAAATGCTTCTCCAAATATGGTTTTTTGTCTCCTTACTGTTGATGGATCTACATCATAGAACACCGGAACAACAATTTGTCCTTTCACATTCTTGCACTCCATGATATTTGTCAATTCATCTAAACACCATGTTGAATTAGCATAGTTTTTAGAGAATATGATCAAAGCTAACCTTGACTCTTCAATTGCCCTCACGAGCTCCGGTGAAATGAACTTTCCTTTCTCTAGTGTCTCGTCATCTTTGAAGGTATTAATGCACTTTTGTTTCAGAGCAGCGTTCAGATGGTCCACAAATGATTTGCGTACATCTTCACCTCTAAAACTTAGGAAAACACCGTAACTCCATCGAATAGTTTCTTTAGATGGAAGCAATGAACTTTCCTTATTCATCTTCGCTATAACTGTTTTAATTCGCCTGTGTCACACCCCGAGCCTACACCCTGGGTGGGACCGGCACTCGGAGACCATTGCTGGCCCCAAGCGTACCCTTGGCCTGGCTTTCTTAACTCAGCGGAAACCTAACTCAACAGATAACTCAATGCAAAGAAAGGTCATAATACAACTCAACTAATAAAATCTAGCCAAAAAGGCAACTCGAGTCTCAAAATAGAATATTTATATATATACATAGGTGAGAGACTCAAAACTAACTAACTGACTGTCTATGAAGCCTCTAAAATACTGAGATAGATGTTGGGACAGACCCCGCAACATCGTGATAAAACAAAACTAAGAGAACAAAATAACCGAGTCCTCCAGAAAGCAAGGAGGCTCGCCACTGACTTTGGAGTGCTCAACTGGATCAACGGCATGCTAGATGCTGATCCTGGGTACCTGCGTCTACATCATAAGAAGATGCAGGCCAACTGGCATTAATACATTGAATGTACGAGTATGCGAACTGGAAAGCTAAGCAACATAGGCTAGAAGGAAATCTGGAAGAAACTGAATAACTTACCTGGCTCAACTCAACTCAACCTGACTGACTCATTTCAATATAAGGCAATGTAAAACAAGTGCAATATAAAGAAAGGTTGTTTAAAGCATGCTATAAACTCTGTGTGTATACAAAGATACAATAAGCCTGAGATGTATGTAGAAAATACAACTGAACTGATGTATATAAAAATATAATAACTGTTGTGTATGAAAATACAATAACTGCTGTAGGAGTTTCTCTAACCGACAATCATTACATAAGAGCTATAGTGATGATACATCGATCGACCTCACGCTGCCAGAGTATCCTATACCCGGCAAAAGGTATAGGACCTGAACTGCCTAATGGATCCACTAGTCTAATTTGAAAAGGATTTATCTAAAAAGTATGATCCTTTTCTACACATGGTGGCTACATGGTTCTATGGGGGTTGTGGGTTCCTTGAACGCTCCCCCAACTCGGTGCTCGATACTACTCCCAAAATATACTAGCTCTTATGTTTTTTTTAAAAAACATACTGCTTCCTGCTGATTTGAGATAATTACTCAAAAACTTAGCTCAAAGGTTATCTTGGAAATCTCAGTTTCCTCTCTTGCTTCATTTAGAAAGCGATTACTCTTTTTCTGGAAAACTAGCCCGAAGGATCTTTTTTTTGGAATCAATGTTCCCTTTTCTGAAAATTAGCCCGAAGGCTCTTTTTGAAATCTCAGTTTCCATTCTTATTTAAATGTGAAAACATTTATAAACTTCTTTGGGAATTACACAGTTCCCTAATAACTTTTGAGACATGAACTCAACTTTATAGTCTTGGCTTAACTTGAAACTCGATACTCTTTACTTGACTTAAAACTCTATACTCTTTACTTGACTTGAAACTCTATACTCTTTACTTGACTTTGATCCTAACTCTCCTTGAATTGAATTATGGATTCAAGGTGTATAATCACATGTTTATGGATGAGTTCGGGATGTTTAGATGTTCCTTGGAGTGTTGGAAACAACTATAAAACATAGGTACATTACCAAGGAACATGTATAAAAAAGTGGGGAATGAATGGGAAAGGTTGGCGTCCTTGGCGCGGGGCGCCAGCCTTCAAAGCTCAGAGGGGCCTTCTTGGTGCTCTGCTAGGCGCGTCGCCCCAATGGGAAAACCTCAGAGGCCCTTTTGTGGCGCGCTGGTAGGCGCGACGCGCCAACCCTTTTCCCCGAAAATTCGACTTTTCTCCTTAGTTTCTCCAACTCTAAACCTTCTAAACTTCAAAGGTTTCAGCCCCAAACACTTATAATCATAGATCCCCTCAATATACAATGGATTCAACTCAAAATCACAACCAGAAACATGTCCCAAATCAACAAGAACTTCAACAACACAATCAACAACTTCAACAACACAATCAACAATTTCAACAACACAACTAAGCTTTTCTCGGAATTAAAACGAGTTTGGCGTGTGGGGGAAAGAACCAACCCAACACTATGAACTCACATACCTTAATAAGGATCACCCCCGACAAAAGCCACGACGATCTTTACGAACTTTGCTTCTTCTTCTCCTTTCTCCTCTTCTATCATTTTCTCTCAAGAACCCTAACTCTCTCTTTAAAAAGGAAAAACTGATTTAAAATCAGTCTAAAACCTTAATATAACCAAAAGAATTGGTTAGGGAAAAGACCAAAATACCCTTAAAATTTCCGAACGGACTTTCCTGCCAACTGCCCAACTTTCAAAGGGCATAACTCACTCATACAAACTCGAAATCGAGCAAACTCAATGGCATGGAAAGATCATTCCACGAGCTTCACAAACATAACTGGAACTACACCTAAATAATCTTGAGCTGGGAGTTATGACTATTCAAAGTTGGCCAAAAACTCATTTTTTTTCCAGATTTTTAAAAAAAAACTCCTTCCAAAAAATGACTATTTCCAATTCTAAGTCTCTTCATAGTTATTTCAAATTGCCGGATGTTACAATATATCCCCCTTAAGAACATTCGTCCTCGAATGAGATTACTCTTACTAGGCTAAGGGAGTAACATCAACTCAAACACTAACAAGCAACTACGCAAACACAACAACATCAACAACATGCTCATTATAATTAAAAGAACACTAAGTAGGAAATTAGTACCTTAATCTTCATTTTCTCCGGATTCAAAGAGATATGAATATCTCTTCTTCATGTCCTCTTCGGCTTACCAAGTAGCTTCCTCAACAAATTGGTTCCTCCAAAGGACCTTGACTGAACCTACATCTTTCGTTCTCAACCTACAAACTTGGCGGTCTAAAATCTGAATAGGAATCTCCTCATAAGATAAGTTATCCTTGATCCTAATACTTTCAGTCGGTAGGATCAATGAAGGATCGCCTATGCACTTCTTCAACATGAAGATGTGAAATACCGGATGAACTGCTTCTAGTTTCTGTGGTAGCTCTAACTCATAAGCAATATTGCCAATCTTCTTGGCTATGCGATAAGGTCCAATATACCTGGGACTAAGTTTCCCCTTCTTACCAAACCTCATAACCCCTTTCATGGGTGAAACTTTTGAATAAACCCAATCATCTACTTCAAACTTTAACGCCCTTCTTCTAACATCAGTGTAGGATTTCTGACGACTCTGTGCCGTTTTCAACCTCTCTTGAATCACTTTTACCTTCTCAATGGCTTGGTGAACTAAATCTGGTCCTATCAATCCTGCTTCACCAACTTCAAACCATCCAATAGGAGATCTACATCTTCTCCCATAAAGAGCTTCATATGGAGCCATCTGGATGCTAGAGTGATAACTATTGTTGTAGGCAAACTCAATGAGAGGTAAGTGATCATCCCAATTACCTTTGAAATCGATCACACAATCCCTCAACATATCTTCTAAAGTCTGAATAGTGCGCTCTGCTTGCCCATCAGTCTGAGGATGAAAGGCAATACTTAAGTTCACATTTGAACCCAAGCCTTTTTGAAAAGATTTCCAGAACTGTGCAGTAAAATGTGCACCTCTATCTGAAATAATGGAGACTGGGACTCCATGAAGTCTCACTACCTCTTGAATATATAATTTGGCATAATCTTCTGCTGAATGGGTAGTCTTTACCGGTAGAAAATGAGCTGACTTTGTCATTCTGTCGACAATCACCCAAATAGAATCATGTTGTCTGCGAGACCTTGGCAACCCTGTGATGAAATCCATATTGATCGTCTCCCACTTCCATTCTGGAAGTTCTATCCTCTGAGCCAAACCGCCGGGCCTTTGGTGTTCAACCTTCACTTGTTGACAATTTGGACACTTAGCAACAAACTCTGCAAGCCCTTCTTCATTCCATTCCACCAATAAACCTCCCTCAAGTCACGATACATCTTTGTGGAACCCGGATGAACGGAATATCTGGAGTTATGAGCTTCCTTCATAATCCTCTCTTGGAGTCCATCTACCATAGATACACACAATCTACCTTGATACCTTAGTACACCATCTCCCTCTTGTTCAAAAGCTAATACTCTTTGCTTTTGAACATTTTCCTTTGTTTTATTTAAAAGTATAAAATGACTGGTTTTAAGAGTCGCCACTTAATTTTTAAGGAAAATCAAGAAAACTATTGTTTTCAAATGACTAAAACAGAAATCTAATGAAAACTTAAAGGGGGTTCGGGCTTCTTATTAGCATCTCAAGAAGGGATTTAAAGCAGCCGAAATGCCCGCTAACACGCGGTTATCCAATAATTAACTATTTGGCCAAATTCGTTGACTTAATTTGAATTGAACAATTTTTGTAGTTAGGACCATTTTAAGGGAGAAAAATATTGAAATATTATCTAACTGAAGTATTTTGTAAACTTATTTATTTATTTTTAAGTCAAGTAAAAGATGAATGATTTAGTTAAATAATTAATTCAAAATGGGTGTCTTTTGGGGATTTGAAGTTTTGAAACCTTAATATTAATTTTTAACAAATAAGCACATAATATCAGTCAAGTAAATAGGGAAAGAAAATTTGGGCCCAAGTCTAGATTTGTCCGCCTGGGCCAGTACTTGGGCCTAATATCTGCTTTTTGGCCCTTTGGCCCAACACTTGGTACCTGTCCTAAACTAACACAAAAGAAATATATATATATTTTTTATCTTTGGGACTTATGCCCAATTCTTTCACCTGTCCTAGAAATCTAACAAGAATAATAATAATGACAAGGGCTTAGGCCCAAAAAATAACAAAATACATCTTAAAGCAACGAGCTGGGCTTTTGGGCCCAATTCTGCCATATATACAACATATACACTTGGTGTATACTGCTGTATATCATTATATTTCAGCTTATGGTCCCAATGCGTTGACTTTCGAGGACATGTTCAGCTTCCAAAATGACCTATTCGCCGGTGTCTTGCCAATCGATTTGAGAAACAAATTTGGAAAGAAAGGATTTTGGGCCTTCATGGCCCAATTTGAAATGCAACTAGGAGAAGAGTAAGAATCCAAAAGACTCGACCAGCAGGTTGTACCCCCCAAAAAAAAGGAAACGGAATTAGAATATATGTATACGCATATGTCTAGGTAGATGGAGAAAGAAATAAATAATTAAACATTTCTGGACAAACTACCACAAACTAATACCAACCGAATTCAAAACTAGCAAAATTATTTTTTGATTCTTGAGCTAAAATCAAGAAGAGGGAGCAGCATACTTAGTTGCTAAGGCCCTGTTTAACGCCTATTCATATTTCCAAATTAAGAACCAATTGATCAAAGGCAAATTTTCCATGGAACTATGGACAAATAAGCTACCGGAGGGCCGAGCTAATTAATATCCAACAAATTAAAGGAAGGGAAGATATTTAAAAGAGGGAAAATATTGTTTTATTTAAAAAAATATTATTAGACTGGTTTAAGAGTCGCCACTTAATTTTTAAGAAAAATCAAGAAAACTATTTTTTCAATAGATTAAAACAGGGACTCAATTGAAAATATAAGAGGGTTCGGAGGTTCATATTAGTGTTCTAGGAAGGGTTTTAAAGCACCTAGAATACCCGCTAATGCGGTTATCCGACGATTAATTATTTGGCTAAATTTTATTCGACTTAACTTAACTTGCAAAAATTTGAACTATTTTATAGTTGGAACTATTTTTAAAGGGGAAAAGGGAAAATATTGAAATATTATCTAAGTGAAATATTTTGTGAATTATTTCTTTAAATCTCGTTAAGAGATGACTGATTTAGTTAAATTGTTAAATCAAAATGAGCGTCTTTCGAGGATTTGAATTTTTTGACTTTAGGATTAGCGAAAAATATTAACAAGCACGCAAACACAATAAAATAAAGAGGGAAAGAAGCTCGGGCCCAAGTTTGGTTTTCTGTTCGCCTGGACCAATACTTGGACCCATTTTCGTTTTGGGCCTTTGGCCCATTTGAGTCATATGTACCTGTCCTAAACTAACGTAAAGAAATATTCTTCTTTGGGCCTTAGGCCCAATTTTCCACCTGTCCTAAACTTTTAATAATAAACATGACTAAATGGGCTTAGGCCCAATAAAAATACAAAATACAAAATACAATCCTTTTTATGTAAAGAGTGGGCCTTTGACCCAATCTTTTCAATTCTCCTCCGCTTTCGCATTTTTTCACCTTCGAGACTTGTTCGTCGATTTTCAATGGCCGGTTGATGAAGGTAGAATTGGAATTTGAGCCTTTACGGCTCTCTCGAAATGCAAGGAAAAGAAGGAAGTTCGTGGCGAACTCGGACAGATTTCACATGCAGTCAAAACAAATAAAATACATAAGTAACACTCACGATAATTTGATAGAAGGAACAACACAATATGATAGTGGCATAATATAACAAGCTACTGCTAACATCAACTTCGTTGTCACATAACTCATATATTCCGAATAATATCAAATAAAATATTCCAATTTCACATCATGGATAAGTTGAAACAACAACAACAATAATAATAATAATAAATAATAACTAAAGCCTCAACTGGCCGGAGAAACAAGCAAGCATTAATTGACTATACTTATACAGTAGCAAAGGCATAAGGAGGAACTATGTTCAAACTAATATTCTCTAGGATAAAACAACACATTTTGACACATTAATTTGGATTAAGCGGATACACATGAAACTAAGGGACTTGACAAGAAAATTTTAAAAGAAAACATATCATATCACAAAAATCTATCATGTAAGACTACTGGTTTTACCCTTTAAGCCAAAACCACGTTATACAAAAATAATCTCAAACTGATACGGGGCCAAACAAAACTATGCTAATCAATAAAGTTGAAGCCTCATATCATCAAATAGCATCCAAGAGCATCAAATGGAGGTATGTAGTGGCCGAGTTATAGGAGACATAAAGCGATATACCAAGAACACACTAGTTTAACTCGGACCAAAACGAAATTATACTCTCATGACGCTATAGCAGATCCCATATTGTAAAGAAGTATGTTAGCATGACAATGGACACATAAATGAAGAACAACCGCAAAATCGAATGAAATTTCCAGCCTTTAAATAATGAGTAGCACTAAAACCAATCGAACTATACTTAGAAAGAAAAGAAGACAATCCGATTTGCAACCACATTTCAATACCCGAAAGCAATTCTAACATATAAAGGAAAGAGACACGCTCTGGAGATGAGCCATCAGCATAAGAACACTGACTGGAATTCGAAAGACATGGGCAACATTCCAACTACACAGGAACAATGGATCGAAACTGAAACATAAGACGACTAGTACTACGAATGAAGATTTGAAGAAAACAACATTTGCGCAGCTAGCATGCTCAAAATTAAAACTCAGTAAACAGTAAACCGTCTTGAGCAAGGCTAAATAGAGATTCAGTTAGTTTGTAGCATCGAAATCGAGCGGACGACTCTAAAGACCAACACCTCAGACATAAAACGGTAAAGCCGAGAGAGAACAAAATCATTCAATTTACGAGCGGAAGGTTCAATTTCACGAGCAGAAAACGAACAAAAATAAAAGAAAAAAAAAATTAGCGTTGAAAGGAATATACCTTTTTCGGCGCAGCAAACTAGGACAGGGACGAGCCGAACAGCGATCTTCTAACCACAAGACTCGAATCTCAAATGAAACCTAAAAGAGCCGATGTTGAACGGAACAGAAACGTGGGACTTCGATCGAAACTCCAATGTCCTCTTTCTTGAACGTCTCAATCTATTTTAGTTAACTTAGTTTGAACTGCTCTTAATCTTTTTTACTCTAAAAAATGATTTTCCTTTTTCCAAAAAAATCCCCCCCTTTTTAATGAAGAACAAAGGGCTATTTAAAACTGAAATTCAGGCAGATTTTAGGAGGGAAAACAGACGAAATCCAATAGGGATCAGGTCCATTTCAAATTCAAACTCCATAAATTCCTTTCACCATTTTAGGGGAGGCAACCTTTTCTTGCAAAAATCGCTCCATTCCGGAAGAGGAAAGGGGGACGAATGGGTTCGATTGATCGAGTGTACCTGCTTCTTGACGTGGCATCATCCCACAGCCTCGAGGACGAGCACGCGAACTGCTCCTGCTGCTCTTCTCTGCTGCGACAGGGACGTTTTTTGGATTTTTTACCGTTTGATCGCTGCTTTCTTCTGTTTTCGTCGCTATCTGCTGATGAATGTTGCTTCTGAAAATTTCACGCTAGGTCCTCTTTTGGACAAAGATTTGGGCCGGGTTGGGTCTGGGGCGTTTTGGGCTGGCAGTTGAGTAGTAATGGTATAAAACAAATTGTTGTTGGGTCTAGGAATTCAGGGAATCGTTGGGGCTGCTGGAAATTGGGAAAAGAATGGCCCAACTTGGTCTTTAAAAAGGGGTTGAAGAAATTGAAGGACTTTGGCTAAAATTGTAATCAAACAATAGCCCAAATAAATTTCAAAGGTAACCAAATCGAATTTAATCGATTAATTTGGTCAAGACTTTAAACAAGACGAATTGATATGAATTGATTAAAGAGCTTCTTACTCTTAACGAAATAAAATAATTAACTCAATTTTAAATTAATGATTCAAAATTATAACCATCTTATAACTAAACTAGTTAACCAAATATTTAAGTAAAACTAAATATTTTTGAGACGATTTTCAAATGTTCCTAAAATATATCAATTATATATGTAGACATGTAAAATATAAGTATTGTCTAAAAGTTATAATAACTGACATAATTTATTTAAAATAACTCGCAAACTATTTTCGAAATTTATAAAACTAACTATTTTAGATCGTTCAAAATGGAAGAAGCTCGATGAATAATTTATATTGGGGACGGTCAAAATTGGCCGTCAACAAATATTCCATGGCAAGTAACAATCTAATCCAAGTCAACAACAATGTCTTCCCTGACAACACGAGCTACTAATCCGAGTTGAGACGCAACATTCACGACAAGCCGATATCACAAACTTAAAAAGAACACGAGGTATTTGAAGAAAATGACCTTAAAACCATAACATCTTATTATTTTATGAAGAAAAAGACTCAGAACTAACAATATTTTAAAATAAAACTTTAAACAAAATAAATAAATAAATGGACCAGTGATTATTTCAGTAAACAAAGAATAACAGTGTTATACTCAACCACTTATGGAGTCATGCTGAAAATGATGTCAAATATTAACCAAATAGGCAGTCGCGCATTTATAATCTTATGCACCCCAAACCTATAGAAGCTTATATGAGGCTCACCGAGATCATGGAACGGCAAGAGAGGAGATTCACTCGAAATCAAGAACGGATAGACGGAATAAAATACACTTTGAATTAAAACAATGAACAAAATTCACTGGCAGGGAACAAATCACAAGTGGCAGAAAATGTAGGGGAAACAGGGCAAAGGGCTCTATGTTGAAAGGAAAAACTTTCATACCACAATATGACCACAACAAAATGGAGAAAATCTACATCTATGGGCGCTGATGAGATGTAGTCAATATAAACATAGAAAACTAGCATAAGAACATGGAGCAACCTCTGTGACATGATCAAACTCAAAAGAGAAACACAAAATCATCTTAACAGGGAGAGGAAATATCACGACGATACAAGTGAGTAAACATTAATACAAGTAAAACAGCCATAAACTCGAGATGGACACAAACAGATAGATATGACAAATGAGTAGTGGACTATCTTGAAATTGAAACACACATTATCCACTTCAGGAAAATAAGGTAAAAATTAAACCCGTCATTTAGATCCAAATATATCATGTAAGAGCATCTCAAGGCACACACTATTAACAACTTAAGTCCAACATCTATAGGAAATTAAATGAATAAAAGAGTTAAGAGCCGTATACCTTTTGGTAGGCAGCGACTAGAACTAACGAGCGAGCAATCACTATCCTTTGACCACAAAAAGGGTTCAGACACAAACAACGACAAAAGAAACCCAGGTAAAATCTCAAATTTTGAACAAAACTCGAGGGAACCGGTGGCAAGGCGAGTTATAAGCGTGATGTTTCGACCAAAACTAAATTTCCTCCGCCTTGGATGTATCTCTATGTATTTTAACTATTTCGCTTAAGCAGCTTTCAGTGTGTTTTTCTCTAAAAAAAATCAAATCCCCCTGAACAAGAGTAAGAAGAAAATATATTTATTAGGGTAGATTGGGGGGAAATCCGGATGAAATTTTTGCCATTCCGAATTCGAGTTCAAAAATCCTTTCACCATTGAAGGGAGACATACTTTTCCTGTAAATTTCACCCCATTCTGGAAGCGGAAATGGGGACAGCCGCGTGCTTGCTTTATGCTGCTCTGTTGTACAAATTGAAAAGGACGTGGGAGGAAGGCGACAAAAATTTGCAGTGCTGCTCACTGTGTTGGAGCCGTTACTGCTTCCGTCTATCGCCGTGAGAATTATCGTTTGTTTGAGCTAGACCGGGTCGCAGAGCTGCTGGGTTTTCTCATCATTTCTGAATTGAATGTTGCAGGGGTCGTCTGGTACGCGTGAAAAAAGAAGAAGAAACGATGTGGGTTGGCTGGCATGTATCTTGTATTGCTGTTGTTATTGTAATGGGTTTTTGGGTTGGGAATATAGGAAAATGAATATTAAATTAAGAGTGGGCTGCTGATTATATTTGGATGGGCTGATTTGGTTGGCAATTGGTGGGCTGGAACAATGTGTATGGGAATTGTTGCAATGTTGAATGGGAAATTGAAAAAATAATAATGGGCCGAGAGGATTGGATTTGATGGTAGCAATTTGGACCAAATTGTGGTCAATTTGAATTGAGAAAATAACCACATGAATTGTATTGGTGTAATTGGTTAAATTAGGAAAAATATAAAATAAGATGAATTGATATTAATTAATTAACAAGCTTCTTAATCTTAACGAAATAAAATAATTAACTTAGTTATAAACTAATTAATTCAAAAATATAAACTATTGTATAACTAAACTAATTAGTAAATATTCAAACAAACAAAATCTTTTTTTTTTTTGAGACTATTTTTGAATATTTATAAAATATACTAATTATATACAAATTTATATATAAACATATGTATTACTTAAAAATTATAAAAATGATAAAATTAATTAAAAGTAACTTGAAAATATTTTGAACTTTATAAAAACTAATTATTTTAAATCGTTTGAAATTTAAGAAGCTGGATGATTAATATATATTGTGGAGGTCCAAAATTGGGTGTCAACATCCTTCAACTCAAGTAAAATGGGATCTTTATCTTGCTTCTCTTTCACTTCTAACATTAATGATGACTCGGTCCCGTCGTCACTTCTATTCCTCCTTCTGCGGAATCTATAAGTCTGACTCCCAGGCGTGTTAGTCTGTGCGCATCTCTTGCTAACTCTCTCTTTCCTTCTTCAATATGGGCGGTGCTACCCATAGACAACCTGCTTAAAGAATCAACAACAATATTAGCCTTACCTGGGTGGTAAAGAATACTGAGGTCATAATCCTTGAGTAATTCTAACCACCTCCTCTGTTTGAGATTAAGCTATTTCTGAGTAATCACATAGTGAAGACTCTTGTGATCAGTGAATATATCAACATGTACATCATATAAGTAATGATGCCATATCTTCAAAGCGAACACTACATCAGCCAATTCTAAGTCATGGGTTGGGTAGTTCTTTTCATGAACCTTCAACTGTCTGGAGGCACAAGCTATAACCTTGCCATTCTGCATTAAGACACAACCCAAACCGTCTCTAGATGCATCACAATACACCACAAAACCTTGAGTACCTTCTGGTAATGTCAAAACTGGAGCGGTAATCAATCTCTTTTTCAATTCCTGAAAGCTTTTCTCACAAGCTTTAGACCATTGAAATTTCACTGTCTTCTGAGTCAACTTGGTCAAAGGAGATGCAATAGACGAAAACCCCTCTACAAACCTTCTATAATAGCCAGCTAAATCTAAGAAACTCCTAATTTCCGTTGGAGATGTGGGTCTAGGCCAATTCTGCACTGCCTCAATTTTTCGAGTATCAACTTTATTTCCATCACCGGACACAATGTGGCCTAGGAACGCCACAGACTTAAGCCAAAACTCACACTTAGAGAACTTGGCATACAACTCCTTATCTTTCAAAGTCTGAAGAACTATTCTGAGATGACTAGCATAATCTTCTTCATTCCTTGAATAGATTAGTATGTCATTAATGAAGACGATAACAAACATATCTAAATAAGGTTTGAAGACTCTATTCATAAGGTCCATGAAAGCTGCCAGTGCATTGGTCAAACCAAAGGACATAACCAAAAACTCATAATGACCGTATCTAGTTCTGAAAGTTGTCTTTGGAATATCACATTCCCTTACTCTTAACTGATAATAGCCTGATCTGAGGTCAATCTTTGAAAAACAGGTGGCACCCTGAAGCTGATCGAAAGATCATCAATTCTCGGAAGAGGGTACTTATTCTTGATGGTAACCTTATTCAACTGGCGGTAATCTATACACATCCTAAGGGAACCATTTTTCTTTCTCACAAATAAGACCGGAGCACCCCAAGGTGAGACACTCGATCTAATGAAACTCTTATCTAGGAGATCTTTCAACTGCTCTTTCAACTCTTTCAACTCTGTTAGTGCCATTCTATATGACAGAATAGAGATAAGACGAGTATCTGGAATGAGGTCTATACCAAAATCTATCTCTCTCTCAGGAGGAATTTTGGGTAGATCATCAGGAAAAACTTCTGGAAACTCTCTTGCTATAGGAACTGACTGAAAAGGAGGTATCTCAGCACTAGAGTCATGAACTCGGACTAAGTGATAGATACAACCCTTTGAAACTAACTTTCTTGCCTTAAGGTACGAAATGAAACGACCCTTAGGACTGCTGAACTACTGCTCTACTCTATGACTGGCTCATTCGGAAACTGAAACTTGACCACTCAAGTTCTACAATCTATTGATGCATAACAGGCATGAAGCCAATCAATACCTAGAATGACATCGAAGTCTACCATGTCTAACTCAACCAAATCATCCATGGTGCTCTTGTGATTGATGGAAACAGGACAATCACGATAAACTCTTTCTGCTAGAATAGACTCTCCAACAGGTGTAGAAACACAAAAGGGTTCACAAAGTCTTTCAGGAAGAACATCAAACTTATTTGCAACATAAGGAGTTACAAAAGATAAACTTGCTCCTGGGTCTAGCAAATCATACACATCAAAAGCAAAGACTTTGATCATACCAGTGACAACATTTGGAGAATTCTCTTGCTCATGGCGACTGGTGATTGCATAGAGGCGGTTTGCTCCTCCACCGGTACTAGAAGTAGTTCCTCTAGGTGCCGTCCTATCTGGTGGAACAACTGAAGAAGTCTATGCTCTATTGCCCGTATTACCTTGCCTGTTCTTTGGACACTCTTGCATGAAATGTCCATTCTGACCACACTTGAAACAACCAATGGAGCCCTCACGACAAATACTTGAGTGGTTTCTACCACACTTGGTGCAGGCAGGAGGCTTACTACCCCCTTGCGCCACACTACCCGAAAATTGTGCTGGTCTAGCTTTGAAGTCCTTCGAATTCTGGCCATTTTGTTCCCCTCAGTATCTAGGTGCAGGTGCTCTAGAAGATGATGGAGCAGGTCCCTTTTGCCTTTGTTGAAAGGACAGACGGTTCGCATTACCTTTCTGCTGCCCGGACTCATTACCGATCTTAACTCTCTTATTTCTGAACTCTTCTCTGTCCCTCAGTTTCTCTTCCTCAACCTGTTGTACATAGACCATCAACCTTGATATGTCCATGTCCCCAATAAGTATTGCAACCCTACCTTCCTTACTCGACAACTGAGACAGCCTAGCGACAAACAAGCTCATTCTACTCCTCATGTCCGCCACCATCTTTGGAGCATAACGGGATAGTTGTGTGAACTTCAGACTGTACTCATGAACACTCATAGACTCCTGCTTAAGTGTGAAGAACTCATGTATCTTAGCCTCTTTCAATTCTCAAGGAAAGAAACGCCCCAAGAAAGCTTCCTCAAAATAGGCCCAACTCGCAGGTGGTGCATTCTCAACTCTGCCCCCTTTCCACTGGTCGAACCAAGTTCTAGCAACATCCTTTAATTGATACGCAGCTAGTTCAACCCGCTCACTAACTGCCACATGCATAACATCAAAAATCTTCTTCAGCTTCTCGATGAAGTTCTTTGGATCCTCAGTAGTGCTCTAACCTATGAAACTTGGAGGATTCATCCCCAAGAACTCACGAATCCTAGAAGTGTCAGCTCCTTCATGTCGAGCTCCCCTTTGCTGACCAATCTGATTAGTTACAGCCTGGCTAGGAATTTTAATTGCCTCTCTGAACTCGTCATTAGAAACTTCCCCTTGATGTTGAACTCTCGATGCATAAAGTAACTCTTGCTCCTCAACATAACGTCTAGGAAGACGCCCTCTGCCAACTCTTCGTGGAGGCATGACTATCTGAAGCATGCGCAAGCATGAATTAGAAAGAATCTTTTTAGAGATAAACTCTCACGCATGAGATGAGTGTGAAAGAAGTGAGAAATCTTCCTAAGTGTTACAGCCTCCCAATTATAGATGTGGCACGCTTCACACCGATAACAAGGACTTTACAGACACGGTTTCATAGACTCCCTAGGACTTTTGAACTCTGTGCTCTGATACCAAGTTTGTCACGCCCCGAGCCTACACCCTGGGCGGGACCGGCATTCGGAGACCATTGCTGTCCCCAAGCGTACTCTTGGCCTGGCTTTCTTAACTCAGCGAAAACCTAACTCAACAGATAACTCAATGTAAAGAAAGGTCATAACATAACTCAACTGATAAAATCTGGCCAAAAAGGCAACTCGAGTCTCAAAATAGAATATTTATATATATACATATATGAGAGACTCAAAACTAACTGACTGACTGTCTATGAAGCCTCTAAAATACTGAGATGGATGTTGGGACAGACCCCGCGACATCCTGATAAAACAAAACTAAGAGAACAAAATAATCGAGTCCTCCAAAAAGCAAGGAGGCTCACCACTGACTTTGGAGTGCTCGACTGGATCAACGGCGTGCTGGATGCTGATCTTGGGTACCTGCGTCTGCATCATAAGAAGATGCAGGCCAACTGGCATCAGTACATTGAATGTACGAGTATGCGAGCTAGAAAGCTAAGCAACATAGGCTAGAAGGAAATCTGGAAGAAACTGAATAACTTACCTGGCTCAACTCAACTCAACCTGACTGACTCATTTCAATATAAGGCAATGTAAAATAAGTGCAATATAAAGAAAGGCTGTTTAAAGCATGCTATAAACTCTGTGTGTATACAAAGATACAATAAGCCTGAGATGTATGTAGAAAATACAACTGAACTAATGTATATAAAAATACAATAATTGTTGTGTATGAAAATACAATAACTACTGTGGGAGTTTCTCTAACCGACAACCATCACATAAGAGCTATAGTGATGATACAACGATCGACCTCACGCTGCGAGAGCATCCTATACCCGGCCAAAGGTATAGGATCTGAACTGCCTAATGGATCCACTAGTCTAATTTGAAAAGGATTCATCTAAAAAGTATGATCCTTTTCTACACATGGTGGCTACATAGTTCTATGGGGGCTGTGGGTTCCTTGAACGCTCCCCCAACTCGATGCTCGATACTACTCCCAAAATATACTAGCTCTTATGTTTTTTTTAAAAAAAAACATACTTCTTCCTGCTAATTTGAGATAATTACTCAAAAACTTAGCTCAAAGGCTATCTTGGAAATCTCAGTTTCCTCTCTTGCTTCATTTAGAAAACGATTACTCTTTTTCTAGAAAACTAGCCCGAAGGCACTTTTTTGTTTGGAATCAATGTTCCATTTTCTGAAAACTAGCCCGAAGGCTCTTTTTGAAATCTCAGTTTCCATTCTTATTTAAATGTGAAAACACTTATAAACTTCTTTGGGAATTACATAGTTCCCTAATAACTTTTGAGAAATGAACTCAACTTTATACTCTTGGCTTAACTTGAAACTCGATACTTTTTACTTGACTTGAAACTCTATACTCTTTACTTGACTTTGATCCTAACTCTCCTTTAATTGAATTATGGATTCAAGGTGTATAATCACATGTTTATGGATGAGTTCGGGATGTTTAGATGTACCTTGGAGTGTTGGAAACAACTATAAAACATAGGTACATTACCAAGGAACATGTATGAAAAAGTGGGGAACGAATGGGAAAGGTTGGCGTCCTTGGCGCTCTGAGAGGCGCGGGGCGCCAGCCTTCAAAACTCAGAGGGGCCTGCTTGGCGCTTTGCTAGGCGCGCCGCCCCAATGGGAAAACCTCAGAGGCCCTTTTGGGGCGCGCTGGCAGGCGCGACGCGCCAACCCTTTTCCCCGAAAATTCGACTTTTCTCCTTAGTTTCTCCAACTCTAAACCTTCTAAACTTCAAAGGTTTCAGCCCCAAACACTTAGAATCATAGATCCCCTCAATATACAATGGATTCAACTCAAAATCACAACCAGAAACATGTCCCAAATCAACAAGAACTTCAACAACACAATCAACAACACAACCAAGTTTTTCTCGGAATTAAAATGAATTTGGCGTGTGGGGGAAAGAACCAACCCAACACTATGAACTCACATACCTTAATAGGGATCACCCCCAACGAAAACCACGACGATCTTTACGAACTTTGCTTCTTCTCCTTTCTCCTCTCCTATCCTTTTCTCTCAAGAACCCTAACTCTCTCTTTCAAAAAGGAAAAACTGATTTAAAATCAGTCTAAAACCTCAATATAACCAAAAGAATTGGTTAGGGAAAAGACCAAAATACCCTTAAAATTTTCGGACGAACTTCCCTGCCAACTGCCAAACTTCCAAAGGGCATAACTCACTCATACAAACTCGGAATCGAGTAAACTCAACGGCGTTGGAAAGATCATTTCACGAGCTTCGCAAACATAACTGGAACTACACCTAAATCATACTGAGATGGGAGTTATGACTATTTAAAGTTGGCCAAAAACTCACTTTTTTTCCATACTTAACCAAATTTCCAGATTTAAAAAAATAATTCCTTCCAAAAAATGACTATTTCCAATTCTAAGCCTCTTCATAGTTATTTCAAATTGCCGGATGTTACAGCTTGCAAGACAATAAAACAAGAAAGTGGAAGAGGAAATTAGTAATTTTATTTACAACAACTTGCATTTATCTATGCAGAGTGATGACTTATTGATAGATGCCTACTCTGTAATATAGTGAAAGTTGAGAAAGTCTATGTTGTCGTCATCAAAACCATCTACAAATGAATTTGTTAAGCAACTTTGCTTGAATATATATTTATATATTTAAAGCTTCCATTGATATGGATTTGCAATAGTATTTTATTTGATAGATACCTACTTTGTAGGATGTAGCATAGGTAGGTTTGGTTTCTTATTTTAAGGGAAAATGCTCAAATATACCATGGAACTTTGTAAAAAGGCTCATCTATGCCATCTGATTAAAGTTTGGCTCATTCATGCCATTATTTGTTAAGCCAAAACAACTTCAAATTTGCAAAACCATTCCTTACACATGGTCAATTATGATTAGATAACATCATTAATTAAAGCGTTTTTTTTTAAAGAAAAAGACTCAAATATATCATCGAACTTAGAGAAAGGTTCATCTATGACCTGGCCTGGCCGATGCTTCTCCCAGTTCCAGCATTTCCACCATTAGTTTTTTGACTTACCATTTTTGCCCTTGCTGTTTCCTCTCCTCTCACTTGCCCTTCTTGCTCCCTTCTCCTTCTTCTCCAAAAATGTGACAAATCCGACTTGGTCACTATATTATTAAGAACGGGAACATGATTATAACTTAGAATAGTAATTACAACTCTAAAACTACTGAACTACAATGAAATATTGAAATTACAAGTAACTAAAGGATAGAGATAAGAATGGAGAAAAAAAAAGAAAAGAAAAGAGATAAGAATGGGGATGAAAATTTGTATAAGACTCCAGAAAGAAGATGAGAGGAATAGACAGTTTCTTCACAATACGCATGATTTCCCAAATCACAGATGATAACCATATAACCTCTACTCAACCTGGATCCGACGTAAATCTAGTATTGGGCTGTCTTATTCTTGGACCTCTTTGAGGTTTAGCCCTAGGCCCAACAGCTTGGCCAGCCTTTGGGCCATCCGTGTTCACAACAAAGTTATTGTTGTTGCAAATGTATGAAGTTTCCATTGAGGAAGGATATGAAGAAGATTGGATAAATTGGTTTTGGGATTTAATTTGTTATGTGTCTTGTTTAGTTTAGAGGGTTGGGTAGGGTTAAAAAAAAATGGAATCTGGTAATTTCAATGGAAATTGGGTAATTTTGGTAGATTTGGGGAAACCGTCAAATTGAAGTGTATATCTATTAAGTTTGGTAACTGTGGGGTATAAATAGGTGCATAAATGTATTTAATCCCTGAATGGTTGAGGTTGGTGATCACTGAGAAAGTTCACGTATATGCCTTTAAAATTGTGCTCTTGGAAGTTCTTTGTGGGCGAAATAATTTGGATTGGTCACATGTTGATGAAGACGATGACCTTTTGTTAAGTTTTATTAGGAGAAAAGTGGAACAAGAGCAGCTCATGGATATGGTTGACAAAAACAACGAGGGTATGCAGCTCCACAGAGAAGCAGTGACGGAAATGATGAGCCTCGCAGCATGGTGTCTACAAGGCAATTTCAACAAGGTAAACACTAAACAGTGAGCTTAATTGAGATTTTTTAGTCTTCGAAAGAACCAATTTATGGTTGGGTAATGTCAAATATATATTGCGTATGAGGTTACAATTCAAAAAAAAAGAAAAAAAAGAGAAGAAGATTACAATTCATGAAATGTAATATCGAGTAACTTTTGCATTAGATTTTTGAGATTCATGTAGAAGCTCCTCAATTCATATGTGACAGAAAACGTAGTATGGTGTTGTTGCAGCTAATGAATGTGTGGTTTAATCGTTGATATATTCAATTAGGGCTTCAACCAGTAGTGATATGCTATCGGAAAAGGTCTATTAAGCAAGTCTAGTAAAGACTTTCAACACTGTTTTAGCAGCTGAATTTGACTATAATAAATGACTTCTCATTTTAGTTACCAAAATTGGAAAACAAATCACGTTTATACACACTACTCCCCCAGAAATCACGTTGAGTATAACAACATAACTTTACCCAGTCAATAAGTTGACTTCTTCAATGTGTTATTACTCCCTCCGTTTCAAAATAAGTGGTGTTTCACATAATCAAGAATACATTAATAATGTTCTTTCAATTTTACGCTTATTCAAATAAAGAGCTATTGACTAGAGAAGGAAAATCGAGCCAGCGAGTAGGAGTGGCCTAAAGCCGACCCACTAT
>JAJOOR010008293.1:0-29593 GCA_036250505.1 Solanum acaule | reverse complement strand
CTTTTGAGACAAAGTTACCAGATCTTTGAAAATTTCTCTAGCATCATTAGAAAATGAGTTGTGTGCATATGTTTCCCTTTGGTTTTCATCCTGTAAAAGGAGTGAATAATCATAGTCAACATTAGGCAATGGGTTCATCATCAAAATGTTTCCCCTAGCTTGGGAATAAACATCATTAATCCCCATAAAAAATTGTATCAATCGTTGATCCTCCAATGACTTGACCATCTTAGATTTACCCTCACAAACACATACGCAAGAGCAACACACCATGATATTGAGTGCATCCAGTTCATCCCACAAACGTTTTAGCTTGGTAAAGTATCCTGCTATATCAGAATTTCCTTGAATAGTTCTTGACAGTTCCTTTTGCAAATGATAGAGTTTAGCACCATTTGTCCTACCAATTCTGTGCTCCAAGCTATCCCACATTTCTTTTGTTGTTTTAGAGTAAATTACATTGTCTGCAATTTGTTTTGTCAATGAATTTAACAACCATGATATTACCATGTCATTACAGCAACTCCACGTGCATACTGTGGATTTTGTGGATCTAGTGCAGCACAAATACCATTGATGAATCCAAGTTTCTTCTTGGCAGATAGGGCAATAAGCATGGATCTCCTCCAACCTAGAAATCCTTTTCCATCAAAAGTTAAAGTGATTAAGTTTATCCTAGGTGAATCTGAATTGTGAAGGAAGTATGGTGATGTATATCAATCCTCATCACATGACCAGGTTGTTCATTCAGAAAGGAATATGTTGATTTGGATCGAGCTACTGCTCTATTACTATGAAAGGAATTGTAGAGAATTTTGGAAAAATTTATGAATGTTTATTCATACCCAATACGATGTATATATACAAGAATAATTACTGAATAAAATAAAAAATAAAGAAATAACAATATACACCTGTCACCTTCTAATTTGTACATCACCTAACCATATGTAATAAACTATTATTCCTCACATGCCTAACATGTGAGTGCATTATTCTAGACTGATCAATCCAACGGTTCACATTTGATCCGTTTCGTTCTTGATGAGAGGTTGAGATTACTCCACGTCACCTTCAAACAAGTATTGAAGGGTCTAGGTTTTGTGAAAGTTGTCTGAAATCTTCTTTCCTCTTCTTTCTCTTTCCTTTTCCTCTTTCTTCTTTAAAGTCGTCAATCGTTTCTTTGGGAGAAGAAGAATATGATGATGGAGAATTACGAGTGTCAATACTACAACAACTAATATATGCAAATATAACTTCTACAAAGTGAAGGATTGGACAAGTCTCAACTTAATAAATTACTATATATTAACATTTCACGAGTTGAATAAAATAACAAATTAAAGATTATTCAAGTTCATTTTTTAATTGAATTTATTCTTTCATATCAATTATTGGGCCCTAGAATTGATCCTCCCCAATTTTAAAATGCTCCAATTGGGTGTAAATCATCTAATTATACTATTTAGATTTGTTTCCTAAATTATTGCATTTGAATTTTATGTCTATCCGAAACATTAACCCATCACCAGTATTTTAGACTATATTGACAAAAATAAAATTAAAAAAATTACGTAAACATGAGTCCACTTGGAAGATATTGCAAACATCATAAATATGGTCAAATAATTTTATCTTTTTTTTCTATTATTGCCTCTTTCATGGAGAATATTTTTTTGTTATTATAATTTATTATGTTATTTTGAAGGGTGCACTAATCTCTTGAATCTGGCTCCAACAGGTATCAACATCCATGTACGTGAAGTTGGTCAATATGTTACGAATCGTCCAATTATCGTTTTGATGAATCATTTTCCATTTATAATTTTAGAGTTTTAGAATAGATTCTTGCTTTATTCCTTATTTGTCCATTAAGTGTGAAATATGTGAAGTTTGTCTATATGCTACAAAGAACAAATCATTCCATTATCATGAGTTCGGAGTCAAAAAGGTAACTTTTTTCTTTCAAAAAATTAAAATGGCACATCAAAAAAAAATAACCAAAAGGGACGGAGCGATTTTCTTCTGACAAAAGTTGACGTCGTCCATTTAAAAAAAAAAATCGTTGCTGATTTTGGTTAACAATAGGCATGAATAGGCTTTTTTATATTATTAATAATTAACAATAGGCATGAATAGGCATTTTTATATTATTAATAATTAACAATGGGCATGAATAGGCATGAAAATAATAGCACTAGGCATGAAAAACGCTGCCCCTGCAGCGATGTGTAAGGAAAAAAAATCGACTTAAAATCGCTGCTAGTAGCGATTTTTAATAATAAAAAAAAGTCTTTGGACAAAATCGCTGCTATGGCAGCGATTTTTAGTCATTGTGTCAGAGGGAAATCGCTTCGTTAGGAGCGATTTTGCCCTTTTGGTTTTTAAAAAAAAATGATGTGCCCTTTTGGAAGTTTTGACAATTTTTTTTGCCCTTTTGGCTCCGGACTCCCATTATCACTCTGATGAATCATTTTCCACCTATAATTTTTAGAGTTTTGGAATAATTTTTTGCCTTATTCCTTATTTGTTCATTAAGTTCGTTTTCTGCTAAAAAGGGGATTAATTTACATAAGGATTTCCTCCAAAAGATATAATTTTGAGTTGGATATGTTAATAAGATTATTAAAACTGTAATTTGATTATGAAAGCTTAAGAAAAACTTTATTCTAAGAGCAATAAATGAAAAAACAGACAAAACCTATATGACCCTATTTTTTCCCACACTACATGCACCTATATGACTAGCTAGATGTATAATTTATAGTTAAAATACAAATGATGATAGATAATTATGCTAAAATACACATTAACTGTCATAATCTTCAACTTGAATTATCCATCAAAGGGGTCAAAATCCTTAGATTTTCTTCTATTTTTAATCAGATTTTATTTTGGTTATCTTTTTTTAATTTCAGGGCATAATCTTTGTAACGAATCATTTATATGATGACATAGACATTAATTGGATATTAGCAAATAGCAAGATGCCTATGTAAGAATGAAATTAAAAATTTCCTAATTTTGTATGTGACATTGATTTAATTATTTAAATAATAATTAACCAAGAATAATTCACTAAAATCATACCTGGAATGTACGTCAGGACTAGTAAATGAGTATAGACGTATTTATAAACAAGAATATTCAATAATTATAATATTAACTAATCACTTCCCACTTCCCTTTAACATAATTAAATAAAAAATATTTATAAAAAAAAAAACATGTTGGTCTTATATTAGATACGAATTCAGTAACTTATGCTTAGATATTATGTTTGTCTTGGTCATTTACCATTTAATTGAGTCAAATTAATTAATTTTAATCGTGGATCAAATAAAGACGTATAATTTGGATTAAGACTAATGTTTTGCTATGTCCTTTATGTTTGTTACTCCAGAACATGAAACATTACATATGTTCAATGTACTTGCATCAAATTAATTAGCCACTATGTGTTGTCGTTAATTGTGTTCTAATCAGACTTGATTAACCATCTGAATATTAGGACCTATAAATGTTTATCAAATTCTTCTATTGACAAAGACTAATTAAGAAATAAATTTGTGGTGGTTATGGAGGAACTAAAAGCAACAATGAAGTTACATCATTTTCTTCACTAACAAACAGAAACAAGTAGTTGAAAATAATAAATTCAAGATGGGCCAAGGGATTCACATTAATAATTCTACATCTATTCTTAGAATTTAGTCTTGATTCACACATGATACACACCTGCAACGCACGTGATTGTCAGATACTAATAAATAAAAAATGAGTCGAGAGATTATTCAAAACGATAAATACGTAATACATTTATTCATAATTACTAACATACGTTGGTGGGTTGGGTGGGTGTTAGCTAGTTAAGAGCATCATTCCTAGAAATGAATCTTGTAAGGCGTGAATTTGAATTTATAAGTCAGACACCAATATTGATATCGATACCAAATGCAAAACAAAATAAAAGAGAAAGAAAGAGACTCATAGATAGTGTTTATAGCACATTTATGTTGAAGTCCACAAAACCTAACTTAGTTGGTATTTTGGAAAGAGCCATATCTAATTGTATCCACTTACGTCTATAACAAGTTCTTTTTTTATTTTTATAAATATTATATTATTTGGAAGAAAACTCAGAGTGCTCTTAGGTTTTGGTCAATATACTTTAGGCAGCTCATGAAATTTGGAAAATCTTTTAGTGAATTTTTTTTAGGTCTCTTGTTTATTTTTTGTTTGGTTTGGGGTGGGTGGGGGGAGGGGTTAATTAACTAGATATATATATTGATACGGTAAATGTTTTATATAAATTATAATCATATCTTTATATAAAAAGTAAATTTTGTAATCTTGAAATTACGTTATTACTTTCATAATATTATAAAAAAAAACTACGTTATTACTGATAAATTGCCTACAACGAGTGAAATTAATTTCATAGTGTAGAAATTATTTATTATATCATTATATATAAGTTAAACTTTTGAATGGATAGTATACGAGCTTTATTATAACAAAAGTACGGCTTAGAAGGTAGGACACGTTAATAATTAAGTAGTCAAAGTATGTATACATTAATTACTATACATATACTATATATCTCAACAAGTGGATTGCAGTTGGTCAAGAAATCTAACCATAGCCAACTATTGAAGACGTAGACTGAATCTAATACGTACTCAACAAGTTCTTCCTCTACTGTTCATACATAACTACTTTTTTTTTTTTTTGGTTGTTGATAATTATGCTGTTACGAGAGGAAATCGTATAGTATTTTTATCGCCAAAATTTGAACCTAACACTTTAGAGTCGTTCTTCTCCCACTTCATTATTTTCGGACAATATTTAGTAAAATGGATATTTTGAAGTATTTATATATAGGATATACCAACATGCCATCACAATTGAGGTATAGTGGTAAATATTTATTCATCTTTAATTATAAATCTTGGATTAGAACCTTAAGTATGATATTGTATTTGTACTTAAAGAGCAATTTATCCCTTAAAACTTTCCGACACAAATTTAAATTTAATCGGTCTTCAACGTAAATACCATATATCAGGTAAGAAATAATAGTATATAAACTTCAGTACTGATGCATAGGTGCAAGTAATAATGCACAACAATGTATTAAATTTGTAAAATTTGATCTTTTCATATGAACATGGTAGCCATCCATCCACCATAGGAATGCGACAAAGCTAAATAATTCTGTTTAATTGAGTCTTTTCGTAATTATTTTTTAACTTAATTAGTTGCAATATTTAAAGCAATAATTAGGTACCACTAGTTTCTAATTTTTAACCTGATTAAGCAATTAAATTAGTAAGACAGATCCATAATCAATGCTTAGATTTCCTTCGTGTGTTTTATAGCTTTATTAATTCAATCCATATGTTCATCAATCATCATTAACTTAATATTACTTCCTTCAGTTCAGGGAAGATAGCCACTAATCAATTAGTATTAATTAATTTATTAAATGGAGGTCTAATTTCTTACTATTAATTAGTTGCAAACTGCAGTGCAAATACTATAATGCAACTCTAGGCTATATTATTGCCTAGCACCAAGGTCCTCAATATTTTATTAGTAATATATTACCTTATGAACATCATTTAGACAAAAAACTTATGATAAGGAAATTACGGTCACTAGCCTTTGCGCGTATATATAGAAAAGGTAAATAATACTGGATAAGGCTTATACCGTTATACAACAAGCTCAATAAAAGAACATGCATATTATTTTGAACTTGAGAGTTGACACCCCTCATCTGAAAGATTCCTTGCTCAACTATTTTAGCTATCCTTGCGAATGTATTATTTAGATTTTAGACAAGTTGAATTTTTGGTAATTAATTTACATATTGTTGTGATGGTATAGTTATATATTACTCCAATCGTTTTTAATATTTCCCATTGTTCATAATAAATGGAGACTTCCTAAACTTTTATTAAGTCATCTACATAATATAAAAAACGTTATTGCAGAGAACAATTCAACAACTAATAGGTTAAAATACAAACAACTATGGTTCCAATCAAATTAGACAACCTTTTTATTCATCTTTCAATTATAATATGAAGAAAAACTTGTAAATCAACTCCATATTACTTATAATTATTATTACAAAAAAAAATAAAGAAATCTAACTGGATTATAGAAATAATCTCGAATTCAATCTAACGTGTGAATACAAAGTCATCTTTACCAACAAATTTCAATAATTTAATTGATAGACTGTTTAAATTTTCACCTTATTAATACGAATTTGATTCGCGGAAAAAACGAAAGAACGGACCCGTCGACCAGTCCTTCCGCCCACGTGAAGGCTTCCTTGTATATGTCCCCACAGAGATCCTCCGTATCCCTTAGTGGGCCCCATTATAACCCGGGCCCATCGAAGTTCACTCGTGTCAGGCCTCATCCTCGCACGTGACTATTCTCTTCCCATCTTCACTTTCCTCTCTTCTCTATTTTTTGTCCTATAAATACCCAACTTGTATCTCACATCATAGACAAAATCTCAAATTAACTCATAAACTTTTTTTTTTCTTTTTAGAACATTTCTTACACCTTCAAATAGCTTTTGACGTTATTAATGATTTGCTCTTAAGAAAAAAAAGGAATTTTGAGAATCTTTTGCATGTTTTTGATTTTGGTAAATCTTTAAAGTGTAATCTGTCTTACGTTAGTCCCACGCTTCTGCTGACTATCCTGGTACTTCTCTTCCTGCCACAAGATTTTGTTCCCTTTTCCCAAAGTGGCGGTGTTTTAAATTTTGAATCCGCCTTTATATACAAACAAATTCCTCCTTTCTCTTTACAATTTTTAGTTTCACTATGGCTACGAAATTATTGTTAACGTTAGCGATATGTCGCTTAATTGTTACCGTGGGATTTACTTTTAACCCGAATGACCTTTTACGGCTCGGGCTCAATGGGAAACTCAGCGCGGCTCCAGCCGATTTACAATCCGCTTCGGTGGATTTCGGAGGAGTGTATAGAGCCGAGCCGATGGCAGTTCTTCACCCGGCTACATCCGAGGATGTAGCGCGGTTAGTGAAGGCCGCGTACGACTCGGCTCGTGGGTTCACCGTGTCGGCTAGAGGTCATGGACATTCTATAAATGGTCAAGCCATGACGACTAATGGCGTTGTGGTTCAAATGAGCGGCGGTGGCGGCTCGGAAAATAAGATGTTGACTAAGGTTTCGGAGAAATTCATGTACGCTGATGTTTGGGGTGGAGAATTATGGATTGATGTGTTGACGTCCACATTAGAATATGGTCTCGCACCGAAATCATGGACTGATTATTTGTACTTAACTGTGGGTGGTACTCTCTCTAATGCTGGAATTAGTGGTCAAGCTTTTAATCATGGCCCTCAAATTAGCAATGTCCATGAACTCGATGTTGTTACAGGTACGATTAACTTTTTTTTATACTGTCAGCGTATATATCTAACAGAAAAAAGTTCATTTTTTGTAATAGCTTTTGTTATGAAAGAAAGTGGTTTGCCAGATATGTAACTTTAGAACAATAACATGGGATGTTAGGATAGTATTTTGTCTTGTATTATTTTTAGATGGGTTTTTTTTTTTTCCAAAAATACCTTTTGTGTTAATTATGAACCCTTTTTAATATATTTTTTCAGAATATGTTTAGTTTAGATATATGTACTTCATGAAATTGTGGATGTACTACCACATGGGGTGTTTTGTTTTTAAGCTTAACTACTTATAGGGTATAATCATTGTAATTAGCAAGTACCAATAATTATGTTAAAATCATTGTCATAATTATTCAGATAAAATTGGAAACAAATTAGTATATGATTAGTACCATTTTATCATAATTGATGTGACATATGTTTGAAAACAGGTAAGGGTGAGCTATTGACATGTTCAGAAAAAGAAAATTTTGAGCTGTTTCAAGCCGTTCTTGGTGGATTAGGACAATTTGGGATCATAACAAGAGCAAGAATTGCACTTGAACAAGCTCCTCAAAGGGTATATACATATATTTTTTTCTACCAATATGTTATACTAAGTAAAGTCCGTGTACATCTCACTCTTTTCAAACTAAATATGCTACTTGTGAAATTATACTGAATAATATATTGTTATTGTTATACTTTCCATGGTGGGGCTTTAATTTTTTTCTTCTTAGTATTAGTTTTTGGACGAGACACGAAAGGAGGTGGCATAATTCATGACATATGAGAAATGAAATATGGGTCCTTTGTTTGTAGCTTTTTCCAACTTCATTTTAAAAACAACTGTTTTTAAGGCACTGTTAATGTTGACATCACATTTAATTTCCACAAAGTGATGTTTGCATAATTTTTATTTAGTGAATTACGCTCGACTATAATAGGCTTATAGTCAACGTAATTTTTTTTATCAAATACATGACAAATCCTCATAAATTGTTGTATCAAATAAACTATTTTAGTTTTATAGGTTACTATTCAACTTTGCTTTTGTTAGTATGTAGAAGCTAAACTCGTTTATTTAATGTGTACGCAGGTGAGGTGGATCCGAGTACTATATTCCAATTTTTCAACATTTACACAAGACCAAGAATATTTAATATCATTGCATGGAAAACCAGCTTCACAAAAGTTTGATTATGTTGAAGGATTTGTTATAGTTGACGAAGGTTTGATAAATAATTGGAGGTCTTCTTTTTTCTCACCAAGTAACCCTGTGAAAGTTTCTTCTCTTAAGGCTGAAGGAGGTGTTTTATATTGCTTGGAAATTACCAAAAATTATCACCTTTCAAATGCTGATACCATTGATCAGGTTTGTTCCCACTATATTCTATTGAAAATTATAATAACACCGACAACATACTCCGTATAATATCACAAAAAATGAAATTTATGGAGGATAAAATATAAGCAGATCTTACGGTTATATAATCCGTCTTATTTTCAAGATTACAAACTCCACATAAGTGACCAAATAGTTAAAATATTTTATGCTTATAGTGCATATAACTTAAGCTTGATTAAAATATTATGCATATTTTGGTTAAATATATTATATTGTTGCTACACCATTATTATGTTTTCTTGATAGATTACTTAAGTAAAAAAAAGTGTCTTTTTTTTAGTTTAATTAGTTTCTTGATTCCTTCACACATGATGCACACTATTGCTAATTTGAAATTAAAAGATGGATAAAGTTGATGATCTATCGATGCTATATAAACTTTAGCTTTAATTTGCTCTCTGATTAATGCATGTTTAGTGCGAATAAAGCCTGTAAAGTATACAATTAATATTTTTGCTAATAGGTGGCGATACTATGCCTTAGAGTCCTATTTTTCTTCTTTTATTTTACCTACTCAATCTTCTTAGATATTGATAAACTATACAAAATTATTTTATTCTGTATCTGATTACCGATATATATTATTCCCAAAAATCATTTCGTACTAAAATAATAGGTGAGAGATAACTAATCTTATGAAATATCATTATATATTTCATGTCAATAGCCAAAAGACTTGGACTAATTAGTTAATCTAATTTTAGATTAGCAAGACTAAGAAATGTGGTATGTTATTTAATTAATTTCTGACATTAGAAAAATAAGAACATTCTACCGAGCTTATCTGTCGTTATTCCTGTTTGGTACATATCCAAAACAATTTTTTTAAAACAAAATATTTTTTAAAGTATAATTATTTTATTTGATGACAGAATTTTACGTAAAAAGATGGAACACAACATGCACAAGAAAACATGGAAGATCTTCCATAATCTATCAGATCCTAAGATAGAAATTATTTTTTTAAAAAAATATTAATATTAATATATGATTATTTAATTATATCTAAGTCATCCCCACCCACCAATATTTATTCCCTAAGTCTAATAATTCTGTTAATTTTTTGAATTTTTAATTAGAGTTTGCATTAAAATAAAGATAAAAGTTCATTTTTTTGTACTTTGATTTTATTATTTAATGTTATATTTTTTTAATGAAAATGCAGGAGATTGAAATATTATTGAAAAAATTAAATTATATACCAGCTTCAGAGTTCACAACGGACCTTCCTTACGTGGATTTTTTGGACCGGGTTCACAAGGCCGAGTTAAAACTCCGGTCTAAAGGTTTATGGGAAGTGCCACATCCATGGCTAAACTTATTTGTACCAAAATCAAGAATTGCTGACTTTGATAAAGGAGTATTTAAGGGCATTTTGGGAAACAAAACTAGTGGTCCAATACTCATCTACCCTATGAACAAGAACAAGTAAGTTCTCATCCCTTGTAAATTTACTTTTATACCCTTAAAATCGATTCAGAATTTTCAATTTATGAGTTCTGAATATTAAAAGCGAATTCTGAATGGATTAGTGGTTTTTAAGTATAAATATGAAATTTGACCAAAACTATTCAGTTCTGTCACACTTGTAACTAGTATAAAGCATGTGTGGTTGTTCGTTCATATAAGTGATCTTTTGCAACATGTTAAAATATGATGATAAAATACAATATAGTACTAGTTAAATCCAACAATAATATGTATGTTCTTCCCTTCTGATTGAAGTGTATGACTATATCATCTAAAAACTTAATCTGTTCGGAAAAAAAAAACACTCAATTATTTACTACTGTAAGATATTATATATGTCGGCGTGATATATTTGTACAGTCATCTACCTCTGTCTGTTTCTTACGTTGACTGTCCTTGCATGCATGCAACAAATCACTATGTATATGATTTATGTATAATGAATTTACTATATATACTTTGTTGTGCCATTAATTTACTCATCATCATGACACAAACTTTTGTAGAACTAGTGATATGTCTATGTCATGTCATGGAATACTACTCACAGTTTTGGATTATATGTTCATCAGACATCTCACCCAATTTTCTCAATTTTATCGAAAATTACGAAAAAAATCAAAATTTTCAACAAACATTCATATAGTATATGGTCCATTTGTTAATAATGGTCCCTAGCTCCCTTTCTAATAAATGGCTTAAAGTGATCCCTCTGTCTACTTTTTCGTGCAGAGTTTTTGCTGTAATTTTGTTTTGTCCTAGCTACCAAACAAACAGTAAAATAAAATTGTCTTGTAAATAGGAACAAATCCAATATAGGAATAAAGACAAAGTCAATAAAGTAGGGGTCCAGTTGAGAATATAATTCACGCGTTGAGTTGGAGCTCTAGATTCGCCTCTGTTTTCATCGAAATTCAGTAATTTTAGTTAAAAAAATACGTTTAATATTGTAATTTGTATGATATTGTCTGCTATGAACACTATCCTTAAAGAAAAATGTATCAAGAACCTTGACCCTCTAAATATAGGGGTGGAGCTAGGTTCATTCGAGCTTCCTTTGGTAGAACATATATCACTAATTTATGTATATATAATAGATGTTGAACTCATTCGTTTTATTTGTATATTTATTTTTTTTAAGAAAAATTCTGGTTCCACGACTGTATCCCACTCCAATGCTTTGTGGTCAGTGGTTTATTTTTCTGTTCATGTCATATGTCGTGTGATAAGTGGCATGTCCACCTAAACACGTGGCACGCATGCATGATTTTCCAGCTAGGATAATTAGAAATTTTTTTAATTATCAAATAAATCCAACAATAATTAGAAATGGTCCAAATTAAACATTCAAGATCTTCTTGACAGGAAGATCTTCCTTAAGGGGACCAATTTAATTTGACTTATGTAACAGTTAATACTTCCCTAACCTCATTAAATAAACAACTCACGAATCTTCGAAAATCATCTTCTAGTACTATATAGTCCAATTAATATGACAAACTTATTCAATTTTATTTTTTTTAATTATCTCTTACGAAAAATTCTATGTATTTCAGATGGGACGATAGGAGTTCGGTAGTTACACCAGAAGAAGATGTGTTTTACTTGGTTGCATTTTTGAGGTCAGCATTGGAGAATGGTGATGAGACACAAACGTTGGATTACCTAAGTAATCAAAATTATGAAATATTGAAGTTCTGTGAGGATGAAAAGATCAATGTGAAACAATATTTGCCTCATTATGACAATCAAAGAGAATGGAGGGACCATTTTGGAGAAAAATATTGGACAAGATTTCAACAAAGAAAATTAGAGTTTGATCCAAGGCATATATTAGCAACCGGCCAAAGGATTTTTATGCCTTCTTTTAATCCTAATACTGCTATTTGGTGACGTTTGATTACCTATTAATTAATTGGTATTAGTTATTAATTAGGATTTAGGATTAGTTGAGATCAAAATTAGTTAGTAATAGATTTGATAGGATCATGTTTAGTGTATTTTATGTACATATCAAGTGGGGAAAAAGAGCAAAAAATTATTAATTCACTTAATTATTTAGTAAAGAAGAAATCTTGGTCCCAGTGATTGGGTTTCGAGTTTAATCTATGTTCTTCTTTTTTTTTTTGCTACGCAAAAATGTTTGATATCTGCTTTGTGGTTTGACAACTAATTTTAATTTGTATAGAAGATTTCACTTTCAAAGATAATATGTTTTCTATAATAAATTTACATGATTTGATATAAATATCGGCGTGTGGACTTTAGAATTTGTACGGGTGGGAAACCAAGAAAGTGTAGTACGGTTGAGGAGTGATTGGTTCCAAAATTTTGTCATTTTGCATGCATAAAGTTTTCATTATTTGGCAGGGCCTCATATTTTCTTCATGAATATGACCTATCAATTAAGAGGTCATCTTCAAGAATATTTCACAAAAAATTATAATAAGAGAAGAAAAAGACTTGTGTTTTCACAAAAAAATTATAATAAGAGAAGCTTTGCATTTGCAAATTAGAATTATTTGTTAAGAGAAAATTTTTAAATCGAAATTGGGAACCCTTTTGAAAAACTCTCTCCGGTTATTCCTTTTCCGAGATAATTGTTTAGTAAATGATCCTTTGTTTTTTTTAAAAAAAAAAATTACGGACCTTTTAGATAGCGTTACAGATTTGTGTATATCAATCACCATTTCTGCAGTAGATTAGTGCGTATTTTGCTTCTTGGGCTGGACCCAATTTCTGTTAATCGCTGCGGTTGGCCCAATACGTATTGGGCTTCCTTATAAATGGGCTCATTTTCTCGATATGCTTTGTGGATGAGCCCATGTTAACGGGTTTGCTATCTAATTTTATGAAGGGAAAATTACGTGAGTTGGCAAACATCCCTAAGTAATTGTTAATAAGGGTATAGTTTAATTTATTTACTGTCAGTAATTATAGTTTCAGTTTTTTGTCGTAATTAATGGGACCCACCACCTCTTTGTATACTGAACCAACAAAGACCTTCTTACGCTTTTGTATATAATTTTATACAATATCAATTTTATCTCTCCTATCCACATTCTATATCTTTCTCCTAAAATCACTCTTCCACTTCTAATTTGAATTTCGAATTGGGTAAATTTCACCTACTCCCTTCCGTCGTGCTTTCAATTTTCGCAGGTAACCACCAAAATCGTGGGCGAATCCATTTTTTTTCTTTTTTCCTTCTTCAACAATTGTATATGTATTATGCTTGTTAGTTTTTTCATATATTTTTTTTAAAGAAAAATCTTTCTTTCTTATCAGATTATAAGTTTTTGAAAATCAGAATAGATGATTCATCTCCATACGAGAGGTATGGTATGTCATTGCACGTCAATGTTGTTGACAATCCACCTTCGTTTTCAATGGGTTTAGCTCAGGATTTTGAGGTCAATGTAGGGTCTATGGCAAAATCTAAAAAAGTTCAAGATGAACAGTCTCCTAAAGAATAGAGATCCAAGAAAAAAAATGACCCAATGACAATTCAGAAAGTCATCAACAACGCGAAGGCTAGTGGCATTAAAAATGTTGAAGGAGGAAGTAAGAAAGAAGTCATAAACAGTGATTCAGAGGAGAGTGGATCTGTTTCATCAGAAATTGACAAATCTGAAGAACATCAAGAACATGATTTGCATGAAATGTATGTTTATTTCCTGCTTAAATCACATTTTGTATGTTAATATTTGTATATTTTGTTAGTTATATAATTTTGCCTAAATCACACTTGTATATTGATATGTATTTATACAAATTGCTTGAAATATATATGTATATTTTCTGCTTAAATCACATTCGTATATTGATATTTATATATTTTGTTAGTTATATACAATTTTTGATTTGAAGTCTATGTACAGTTTCTGCCTAAATCACATTTGTATATATTGATTTGTGTTTATACAAATTGCTTGAAGTATATGTATATAGTGATTTGTATATTGAGTTAATATATACAAATATTGCTTGAGGTATTTGTATATTTTGTATATTTAATTACTATATTCATATACGCATACTCATATACATATAAATTTATAGTTATATACAAAGAAAATGCAAATACAAATATAGCTTATTTATACAAATGTTTTAGTTTTGTATAAAAGCATATAATAGTATGCAACACTTAACTGGAACATTTTGTATCTTTAATTTTTTTTATAGGGAATTAGATTCATGCGCAAACATCCAATTTTGTATATTGATATTTGTATATTTTGTTAGTTATATTCAATTTTTATTTTGAAGTCTATGTATAGTTTCTGCCTAAATCACACTTGTATATTGATATGTATTTATACAAATTGCTTGATGTATATATGTATACATATAAGTAATCGTATAAAATACAAAAAACTACTCACATTAAAGAACACAATTGTATTCGAACCATATACTACATATATACAAATCGTATCATTCAACTTTTTTTCGAACAAAAAAATAGAATAGAATTGTTAATATGCCATTTCTCTAATCTTGTATAAACAAATACAAATTTTTGCGAAACATCAGAATCAACAAAACAAAAATTATTTGTTATTCAAAATTTTAATTATATACTATACAAATCAATTGTATACTTTCTTGCCGCTTCAAAACATAAAGTTTCCTTGAAAGAAACAATTAGCTGGCGTTGAATATACAAAATTATTGATTAAGAGGATGCTTCAATCGTTTGAGGAGACAAGATGTTATGGACTTTCTATCGCTGTAGAACTCTTTTTTGGAAAAAATATTTGATTTTGGATGTTTAGCTTAAATCATGGGATTATGTAAATTTTCTGTTGCCATTTTTAGCGCTCATGATTCAATTTATTTAAAAAATAATTATTGTATAAATTTTTAACCAAAAAAAAATGTTTTATACAAAATAAATGCTTAATATCAAACTAAATTATATCCATGAAAAGTAATTATATAAATTAAACCCATAGAGCGTTATTTGAAAATTTTGTTTGCCATATATGAAATTTTCTCTTTTATGAAATTTGACCTCTTTTTTCTTCTTCATATTTTAAGGTCGAATTTCTTTTTGTTTATTATTTGTTTATAAGACCTTATGACTTTTTTTCTTTTGGTGGTCTGAGACCTTATGACTTTGGCAAACCCGGTCTATTTTCCCTTTTATTCCATTTAATAGTTGAAAATATATTTATTTTTTTGATAACTCTTTAAAATACAAAATCCTAATAAAAATAGTTCATACATAATTAGTTTTCAAAATTTTAAGCCCAAATCAATAAATTTCATACGATATAAAGATTTGTTGGCATATGCTGTTTTAAGAAAGATCGCGTTTCATACTCTGGGATGAAATCAATCGATGTTGTGTCCTAATTGTCACTTATTGATTTAAAAAAGATATTTACTAATGAGTTTATAGATTTGAGTGAGCTCTCCACTTCATGGATTGGTGCTTTGGACTGAGCTTTTCTGATTAAATATATAACAATTGATATTAAACTAGGTCGATCAACGCCGTAAAACAACAACTCGTAGAGATTTTATAAAATAAGAACCTCATTACGAATAAAATCAAATTTAATTAACCAACCAACTAAATTAACATGTAATTGAGTTCATAATTACTTTTTGTATGACATAAAAGATAAAATGTAAATTAAAATGTGAAATATATGGAATCAAACAAAAATGTCAAATCTAGACCAAATCTTTTTTTCTTTCTTCCAAATCTAATGCTTCAAAAAATAAAAGATATGTAAAACTTTTTAACATTCCAATAAACGAATAAACTATTTCCAAAATCCCAGGTGGACCTTTTGTCACGTGACTCCTCCTACAACATTCTCCACGTGTCCAAATCTAACGGGAACCTCACGTGACTACCCATCTCACCAGAAAAACCCCATTGACCCGATTTAATCACTTTCTGTAACAAAATCTCCTTCTTTTTAAATTTACAAAATCACCCAATTACTTTTCATAATTATAAAACAAGCCCCTAAAATTTCTCATCACTTACATTTTATACCCCAATAAATTTTTACTTAAATTAATCCACTCGACGTTCACTCTACGCAGACCAGTTCCTTTTTCCATCTTTTTCTCTTCTGTAAGAACTCACACCCCATCGACGCCATGACTAGTCCTTCTGCTTCATCTCGCAAGGTTTGTTTTTATGTCTATTTGTTAAAAAAATTGAATCTTTTATGAATTATATGAACTTTTTTTTGTTTTGGTAAAATGGGGTTGTTGATTGAGTTGAAATGTAGTAGGTTTTGAGCAAGATCGCTTGTAATCGGTTGCAAAAAGAGCTAATGGAATGGCAGGTTAATCCTCCTGCTGGATTTAAACACAAAGTTACTGATAATCTTCAAAGGTATTATTTGCTCTTTTTTCTTTTTTTTTTTTCTGAAATTGATTTTTGTGTTGAATTTCAAGAAAAGGGTAGATTGGAAAAGGGAAAAAGATTTCAGCTTTATTGTTTTTTTTTCATGAATTGTTTGGATTTTTTGTGTTTTTGTGTGGTAGATGGATCATTGAAGTGAATGGGGCACCAGGAACTTTGTATGCTAATGAGATGTATCAGCTTCAGGTTGATTTTCCTGAGCATTACCCTATGGAAGCCCCTCAAGTGAGTTTTCCTCTTTTTTTTAGTATAATTTATGAAGAAAATTTTGTCTTGCTTGTAGCTTAATTTTAGGATCAAAATTTTGTTTGGTTGAAGATATAAGTAGTAGATATTATCAGTTGCTATATGAAGAAATAGGTTTTTTCAGTATGGTAAAGTGCAACATTGATTTAAAAAGGGAATACTTGAGAGAATTCTTTATTGCTATAATAAACTTATAGAAATACTTTAATATATATGTGTGTTTTTGTGTTGGTTTAACAGCTTTAAATACTTCAATGGGGAGTCTGATTTCTATTGTCGTATGTTTGGAATGCAAGATATTAGTTTGCTTGTTTGATATAGTAATTTTCTTCTTTAAAAGTTTATTTTATCTCTTGACTTGACAGGTTGTTTTTATCCATCCAGCTCCATCGCATCCTCACATTTATAGCAATGGACATATCTGTTTAGGTTTGTTTTCCCATCCTATGCAAAACATTTGTTTGCTCATTTGGTCTTAATTGCTTACTACGATGCAATAGCGTAAAGTAATCTATGTGGCACTTGAATATGTAAGGAACAGAAACTGCATATATCTTATAACTGTACAACATGAGATGAGTGAGAACTGAGAAGCATTTCCCCCCTATTTCCTCAGCATGGCCGTTTCACAACGGTATCTTGAATTGGTACGATTATTTCCTCAGCATGGCCGTTTCACAACGGTATCTTGAATTGGTACGATTATTTGATTGCAATTGTGCTAAGTGTCATGCTGTTGCCACTGTTGCTTCCTTGATTATGGTTCTCTGTTTTTTATTTTGTTTCGTGTACTAGTATGTTGCTTCTCAACAAGCAAGTTGAGTAAAGATGAAATCTAGCCTATATATGGTTATTTTGATTTGGCTCTGTGGACTTGTGGTGCATTCTTTCATTTGTGTATGTGTCTGTTGAACTCATGTTTGTGGAAATTAATATGAAAATAAATTAGCATTTAACATCTCCTGGATATTTTAAAGCTTAAATTTGACCCTCTTGGTCAAATCTAAGATTCCTATTTTACACATAATGACACTCCTTTATAAGAATGGTATACCAGTTTTCAGACCACAAGATTCATAGGGTACTTTTGGTATGTTATACACACCTTCAGGCTTCAACTTTGTGGTCAGTCAATCTAAGATGCATAAAATGAAACGGAGGAAGTATACAATTATTCTAAGATTAGTTTTCTTGTTTCCTGGTAATATTCTTGTACCGTGGAAAATTCCTCTTAAACTATATATCATAATCATATGTAGGGTTAAATTCTCTTCACAAGTTTATAAAGTAATCCCGGGTATGTGGAGATGGGTAGAAAAACCCAATCCCATTATCTACTGAGTTTCGAATCGTGCACCACTTGGTCCACGAGGTTTCTCGGTTATAAGAAAAGGTAATCCTGGGGTTCATTATTGCAGCAATAGCTCTCCTATTTTAGCATGCTTAGGAATTGATGGATGCTTGTATTCCCAGTTTCATGACTAGATCATCCTTCTACATGTCGGCATCATTTAGCTCAAGGTTATAAACTATTATGGTGTGTACTTGGCATCATCCACTTGTTCTCTTCTCGTTGTTGTACTTTTCCTTTATCCACTTTGTTCTTATTTTATCTTTTATTGTGAGAAGGGTGTGGGGGTGTGGGGTGGGGTGTGGTGGTCATTAGGGGACTGAATTTTTCTAGCTAATGGTCACTAGTATGGCTTGTTAACCTTTATTGCTGATACTGCCATGTTATTTAGGTAGACTCACCTCTGTAACATGCTCTGTTTGGAAGAGGTGTCAGGTGGTGCTGTAGAATATTGATTTTGCAAAGACCAGGCTGATGTAGTGCCTACGAGCAGAACGTGTACCATTATTTCAATCACATGTTTGTGCATACTGAAATTGTCAGGTCTTGTTGTATAATTGTATATGTTGGGGAATAGACTCTTCAGTCATCAGCATATACATTGGCTCCTCTGGAATGTCTAGCTCTTTGGTTTTGGAGCCACAACCCACAAGCTAGACCTGATACTTTCAGATAAACACAAGCTTACTGCACTGAACAGAAACATGAACAATGTTATGATCTTAAACTGATCTATATCTGTCAATTCTACTTAAGAGTAGTACGACTTATTTCTGTAGCACGCCACCTGCTTCTCCAACTAACAGACTTATGTATTATACGGTTAAATATGATGTCTATTTATGCGCTGCACAGGATTTTGGTTATTGTGTTGTCATAATATGCTAACACGCCAACTGAAAAAATGTGTAATAATATGTATGATTTAGTATTGACTGTTGTGTTGCTGCTGGTTGGTTGCAGATATCCTGTATGATTCATGGTCCCCTGCCATGACTGTAAGTTCGATCTGCATCAGCATTCTCTCAATGTTGTCTAGCTCAACTGTGAAGGTTCGTTAGCATTACATTTCAATTGAATTTTACATTTGTCAGCTCTTCATTTGTTCATGAACTTTTAACCTTCTGAGATCAAGACCTCATATTTACCTTGCCTGTTTTGGGGTTTTAACAGCAACGTCCTGCTGACAATGATCGCTACGTGAAGAACTGCAAAAATGGCAGGTCTCCCAAGGAGACGAGATGGTGGTTCCATGACGATAAAGTGTAGTAACATTAGCTACGCATGATTGCAACAGTAGTGACTCCAACTCCCATACCAACTGAAAAGTTCTCTTTTCCCTCCCAAAAAGCAAAGAGAATTTGGTTTATAAAACAAATAGTAATAGAGGAACAACCGACATTCTGAATTTGCCAGTTTGCATTGTATGCTGAGCAAAATTTTAAAGCTGCTATAAAGCAGCCTTTACTTGTATAGCAGTGTTAGTGCTTCTGGTTGAATGTGATACAGAAGCATAGGTTGGAAAATTGTGTTTTATGCTATAATAGCTGTGGCCTTAAAACCCAGCCCTTTATCGTCCACCTTAGCGTGCGATATACCTATGTATCTAACTTTGCTTTGCTTGATTAAAAGTTGGAGTTTAAAGTTCTACTATGAGTGTATATGACTTTCCAGTGCTTGATTCTCTGCAGATGAAATACAAGCTTTGCTAAGCTTACAACCTTTGTGGTCATTTTCTGAACGTAACTGCAACACTTTATAATCATTGCCTGGTGTTGAACCAAAAACTTTTAGTGTCTTTCGGTAAAAACCTCTGTACCTCCACGATGTAAGGGTGTAAGGTCCCTGCTTATGGGACTACACTAGGTTTGTTGTTGTTGCCTTTAGGTGTTTAGCCAAAAGCTTAAAACTCTAAATTTGGTAGATTACTTATATTCAGTATAAGAACAAAACTATGTTTAAGATTTAGTATGTTCCAAATTAGCTTATACCATTCTATGTTCTATCGTTTTAGATAATGCAATTCTGCACATAACTAGTACTAATATATATTTCACGAGAGAACAACTACATAATTTAGATATATTACAGTGAATTTAAATTATGCATCCAACTCTTATTAAAAATCAGTAGTCACTAGCATTTCATCCTTATAATCAAGAATGAGGATGTTTGGTAGGTCAAAATATTTTCTCAAAAACTTCCTTAAGATGAGGAAAGTGATTTTTTTAATGAACATATAGGAAAAATAATTTTCATAAATGTCATTTCAAGTTCATTGTCTCTTCTCCACCATTTAATGCCCTGAACTTCACTTCTCACTTCTCACCCCATCTCAGACCTATACTTTCTACTGTTTTGCTACGCTATATAAATGTTTTAGAGATGATATATTCTTACGGGACACAAATTTAAATAAGAAATTATTTATTTTTCAACAAAATACTTTTTCATGTACCGAACACACCCTTTTTTCATTCCCATGTCTAAAACTCCGACTAAATTTGGATAATCACTACATTTCTAATTAGTCGAAACCCCCAAAATTTCAAGTAGGCTGCAAAAGGGCTCTTGTTTTTCTGGAATAGAAGAATCAAGAATGGTGATACGGCGCTATAATCCCATCGCTATGTTATCCTCCTCCGTCTTCACCCCATTTCCCCGGCAGCAGTTTTACAGATGCCCTTTTCCAATATTCACTCAATCTCTGCAACCCCACATCCTTCTTTCTACCACTCTCCCTAGACATTTCACCCTTTCATTCTATTCTAACACTGCTCAAACCTCCACTTCTGATACCCCTGATGACCTGCAGCATCAGCTATCAAACTCTAAACAAGTAAAGTTTCTATCTTTGTCTTTCTTGACTTCAATTTTTTACTTTCTGAGCTGGTGCTAGTGTGAATTAATTCCTTTTTCCCTTTGTTTTAGTCCCCTTTGAAACCAGGTTTGTATCTTGTGGGAACCCCAATTGGCAATCTTGAAGATATTACTCTCAGGTAAATCACTTGGATACTTTACTAAATGGAGCATGACAGCAGCTAGTACAGACCCACCCTGCCCCTTTGGCCTGAACTATACATTATAGCTGAGTAAACGCGTGAAGACACACGTTGTTTGGTAGAGTTTGTACGAATAGTACTGAATAGACTGTATTTTATTACTGTATTAGTAATGGTTGAGATTAGTTATACATTATTCACTGTTTGGTTTGGTGTATTAAGGGAAGTTCTGTCTTTAACCATGTTTATCCATGTATTTATAGTCCTTGTTTAGTTATACACCCTATACTATAGTATAGGGTGTTTATACATATACTGAAAATCCTACCAAACAAAGGATTGAATTATACCATGACTAATATATGTATTGTCGTTTTTAATATGTTCTGTCAAACGACCCCTAAGTTCAAACCCAATGTTGCAACGTGGAAGAATAGCATTACATCTGTAAAGTTTCATGGATGTTATACAGCAACTACTATTGCATATCATTCCTGAGCTAGTCGAGGGTTTGCTATATGAATGAATCTTCAGGTTCTGTTCACTTGGACCTAGGTTCATTCTAATATGAGTTTTCTAACTTTAGAGGTTCTCTGTATGTGTTGGATAAAAGTATAATAGATATTATAGTTGAACACTTTGAATTGTATTTAGAATAAGTTCGCGAACATTACATGTATTTGCCTCTGCTTAGGAATGGATTAATTATTGGTGTTTTCAAAGCTCTAATCTTGAAATCTTGACGTCAAGATTTTTCTTTCTTTTATATTCTTGGCCTTTTTGGTGAATTTTTCGATGCTTACAGGGCTTTGCGGGTCTTGAAATCAGCAGATGTGATTCTTTCAGAAGATACAAGGCATTCTGGAAAATTGCTGCACTATTACAACATTAAAACTCCTCTTGTAAGTCACTTTTGGGTTATGCTTGGTGCTTTTCTTAGAGTGCTTGTTTCTGTCAAGGAATAAACTTGAGGTTTCAGCTCAGTTATCACAAGTTTAATGAGTCTCAAAGAGCACAAGTGGTGCTGAGGAAATTACAAGATGGTGAAATTGTCGCCCTGATCAGTGATGCTGGCACACCAGGCATCAGTGACCCTGGAATGGAACTGGTGAGCAAGTAAATCTTTGATAATGATCTTATGTATCATTCGATTCTTACTTCCAATTGTGTTGAATATCCATTACTATACGCTGTTTCTTAGGAGAAATATATTAGTAGTTGTTTGTGTACCATTACAACCATGGTTGTGACATACAGTGCGGAATATTTTGACGTGAACATTCTCTATATATTTGCGGAAAGTACAGTAATTAGGTTGTCAGGCTTCACGTCCCACATCTTGTCTATTGAAAGATATGCATGTGAAATATTTTTTAAATTGTAGGCTAAGCTGTGCGCAGATAAAAATATACCTGTTGTTCCCATCCCTGGGCCTTCTGCTGTGGTAACTGCTCTTTCGGCCTCTGGCTTACCTACGAATGAGTTCTCATTTGGTAATGCTCTGATACACTCTGATTTTTAGTTTCTAAATGTCAAGATATTGAGTGAAATATACGTAAAATTGATTCACATGTTGTCTCATTATGCAGTTGGTTTTCTTCCAAAACATAATTCTTCGAGGAAGGAAAGGCTGATACTTTCAGCAAATGAATCAGCCACACAAATCTTCTTCATTCCACCTCACAAGCTTTCTCAATTTCTTGAAGAGGCTGCTGCTATATTTGGTGAGAGTAGGTAAATCTCTTATGTTCATGGTTTTATACTCAACTATAGTGTGCACAAATCTAAGAGTGCCCCTGACACTCCTTGTATCAAATAGGAACTGACACTTGCACTTTAATATCCTCGTCATATCTTGGTTAGCTGCAGGCATGGAAATCAGTGGTTGCAATTGTTTCGTTCCTCTTTGCTAAATTTCAGAAATTTGCTATAATAATTTTGCTTACTTAAGTTGGCGGAGGGACCTCAACATGCAGGGGAGAGGGTGCAAACATTTCCCCACCCTCCACCGAGCTCCCCCTTCCCCCCCTTCTCACAAATATATAAAAGTCAATTAGGGAAGAAGAATTCATTCTTCCACTTTTACAATTCAGTTACTTTCACATGTTACTATGTTACATTTTATGCTTCAATGTAGGCAGTGTGTCATGGCTCGGGAGATGACCAAAGTTCATGAGGAGGTAAGTTTATGATTTAAGCTTTCTATCCCAGGAAGTTTCCATTATTTCATTACCATGCTTGTTATATCTAGAAGCTAGTGCATAAGGAACTATCTAAACTGGAAGAGGAATAAGTGAGCTCACAGATATTCCGAAGAGGGGTAGACAGTAATATTTGTTTCTTCTGGTAGAATACCGGATTGGGTTTTCCTCTTTGTGTATTGTATGTTTCAACACTATAAAATATTTCATATGTTGGTTAAGCTTTCATGTTTTCCGGTGTACTCTCTTGTTGTATGTCAGCGCTGGCTCGTATAATTAGTAAGATTGATTTGAATTATTAAAAAAAGTAGCCACCTACACTGTTAACAGAATTTTAAAAGATACAGAAAGGGGGCGGCACACTCTCCTCAAGAAAGAAACTAATCTCATTATAGACATAAAAAATTGATCATCTCACTGACCAGTCTACCAGTCATTTTATGCATCATAACTATACTAAGTATTTGAGACTTTGTGGATCGAATACACACATCTTCCTACGCTGAATTAATGCTCTGATGTTTAGATTAGTGAAGCATCTTCGCATGTAACGCTGCAACCTTGTTAGTGATTTTAAAATCTTTTTGAGCTGTTCAATTGACAAGAAGTGACTCATTGCAAAAGGACAAAGGGAAGAAATCACTATTGTACTTACCTCATGTTGTTCCTGGTGTCTTAACTTAAGTATTGTTATTCAAATTGATTAGTTCTGGCGTGGCACCATTGACAAAGCAAAAGAGGCATTCTTGGCGCACCAACCGAAGGGTGAAATTACTTTCTTGATTGAAGGCAAATCGACCAGTACAGATGAGGGCCCATCAGAGTCCCAGCTGGAGAACGAGTTGAGAGAGCTGATTGCGGAGGGACATTCTCTTTCAATGGTAGTTAACTTTTCCCAATGTGCAGATTTTGTTTCTTCAGATCTTACTCTGTAGAGAAATCGAAATTTTCCTGAGTGTTTACATAATGTTAGAATAGGATTGTATATACATATTCAAACACATAGTTTAGTTAAGATTAATAGTTACCACACTTACCTTGAAAATCTCTTAATTTGAAGTTGTTCAGAGAGACTTAAGGAGTCAATTACTTACTTATTTTGATCAACTTTCTTAAATTTATTTGGTCATTCTGATTTCTGGTAAAGGTTTGGAAGGTTTTTTTGCTGGCTCTCTTCTTCTAGGTTGTGAAGGATTATAGTCCATCGAGTTTCCAATATTTTATAATATATCTGAGAACAAAAAACCGACCCATGAGGACTAGTCGAGTTAAAATACATTGAGTAGGCACCTTGGATATTACTGAAAAGATTCGTTTTGCATAAAAATAACTTTTCCGGAGATGAAATGGAATTCTTATGGGTCCAGCTATATTGTTAGACTTTCATTTTGTTCTATAAGCATGATTTTTCTTTCTCGTTTGCCTTATTTCTATATTTTTATACCATACAAAGCTTCAGTACCTTTGAAGTATGATCCTGTATTGAATTAAAATCTATTGAGGAGGCACCTTCGATATTACTGAAAAGATCCTTCTACTATGTCTATATAAATAACTGTTCTGGAGATGTTAATAAAATTCTCTTGGGTCGCCTAACGTTGATACTTACTTTTTGTTTTCTAAGCACGATTTTTGTTTCTACTTTGCCTTGTTTCTACTTTCTTATACTAACCGAAATTTGAGCAACTTATGGTCTTGTTTAATAAGTAACTCTCCACGTACCATCCCATTCTCTTGGTGTTTGCTTTAGTTACATTTTACCATCAAAATTTGGTGTCTAATTCCATGAGAGAACCATGTCTGCAAATTCACTTGCTTAAAGATTCAGAAGCTGTCACATCAATTTGTTGTAAATCCTATTTTTTTACTCACTTTCGTGGTTAACTTGATTAAATCAAAACACCTTTCAAGTAAATATGTAAATAATATTGCTGTTATATGGAAAATTTGTCTCAAAACACCTCTCTGATCTCTCATTTTACTGATGATTTAAGTCTTTAGTTAGAACAGTTTTGCTGCTCAGGCTTGCACATCGTTTTATATTCTTTTCTGCAAGGAGGAAACTAAATATCATTAAATGGATGTAACTAGAATGATATAAATATATACTTGACAATGATACTGGATCTTAGAATATTTAGCAACAAATTGATGGGCATGGCTGAGTTTACCTAATAACGCTCTGTAACGGTTCATTGAGATGCAACTTGTAGTTAGGTGATATTTACATCGCAGAAGTTTTTCATTGCAACACTTAGTCTTTGTATGATTTCAATCTTGATCCTCACTACCTAGAAGATATCATTTGATCACAGGCAGTCAAGTTGGTAGCAAGTGGAAAGTTGATGAAACGGAAAGCAATATATTCTCTTGCATTGAGGAAATTCGGAGGACAACTAGAATCAGAGGATGACTAGACTAACTCTATCCGGTGAGTGTCTTGTCTGGTTGTTACCTTCTCTCCCCCAACCACTACCCCACCATCCTCCCAAAATTAAGAAAACGGAAAGATTACTCTGTTGCTTTCATTGTAATTTAAGTAACAACTTATGTTTATGGTTGCTTTGATGTTGACCAGTTTGATATTTTCTCCAACTGCCTTGATTAGGAAAGAGGTTTCCGCTATCTTCCATGTCCGTATGATTACCAGAGTGCAAGTTAAGGCAAATGGAGTTCAGCACACTATCTATGACTGTTTAGTATGTGTTTGACTGAATTTTATACTAATGTGGATACCATGGAGCTAAAAACTTTCTTGTTATAGGAAAATGACATGAAATTTGGTAAGAGAGCAACAGTAGCAAACAATTCTTTGTTAAGCAGTCACATATATCACATCTGATTAGTTTTTTCTTCTTATTGTTACTCTATTGTACTTGGAGCTGCAATTTTGTATCTGTCAACATTTTTCGATTAGTTTTTGTACAAAAATCACGCTCATTTGAGGCAGATCAAGTAGTTTTATGTTGGTCTTTGTCAGGTGCCATTTTTGGTATATTGAATTATTAGAGAACAGTCAGTTTTAACACATCTCCTGTAGTTTTGTTGTCCTTCAATTTATTGCTCTTGTGCTTCAATTATCACACTATTTATTGTAGTTACTGTTCCTTTTCCCAGGAGGCTTTGTCATGCTTTTGGTAGTATATTGTCATGATTTCTTCACTTCCGTCATGTCTTTTTGGATATGTTTTTATATACCTTTTCTTGAGCCGAGGGTCTATCAGAACACTCTACTCTTTTTGGACCTTACTTGTGGGGTTATACTGGATGCGTTGTTGTTGTAATCAGTTTCAACTCATGTTTGAGCAACTTGTATTTATATTCATATAAAAATATGTTTTTAATACTGAAAAGTTATCTCCATCTTGTTCTACTAGAAGAAGTTACCTACCTTAATATATATTTAACCAAAAAAAATAAATTACAGACCAAACTTTTCAAGATATATTTTTGTGAGAGACATTTTATTTCATTATACCAAACAGAAAGTAGCAAAATTACAAGTTATCTTTATACCAACTTTTCACTTTTGGTGTTAGACTTTTTGCAAGTAACAAAAAACATTTAAAAATCTTTTCCAAGTAGTGATTTGCTAAACTAATTCTAAAACATATCCTTTTAATATTTCTCTTAGCAAAAAATAAATAAAAAATCTTAGGGGTTTGTTTATTCCAAAAGTCAAACATTTCCTTTTCACTAAAATAAAATTCTTTCTTTTAGAAATTAAATTAAAGTTTCTCTTAGAAAATCCTTGGGTTTTTCTATTCCAAAGTCAAACATTTTTATTTTTTTATTTAATTAAAAATCCTCTCTTTTACAATATAAGAATGGAAAAAGCTAACTATTGTGAACTTTGTTATTACGCTTTCTTTGAGGAATAATAAGTCGGCAAATGCTTTAAAAAGTTAAGCTATTATTGTAACCTTTAGAATATTCACTTTTTTTTTTTTGCAATATCTATTTTGGGGATCGATCATTCTAAATCCTTGCTACTGAAATCTTAATTTAGGAGTGATAACTTCATACTTATGATTTAAATTCGAGATTATTTTATCAAGACGTGAAAGAATACATCGCTACATCATAATATTTGGCAATCTAGATATAATTTACTGATAATCCATAACTTAACATATTAAAATAAATAAACACACACAAAAAAACTAAAAAGATATTTCTACTCACATGATCCAAGGAAACTACCAAACTGGTCGGCTGGTCACTATATAATTAATCAAATGTATTCTGATGATGTGTACTTTGTAATAATAAATTAATAATCACCTTAATAATTATTAATATTTTATAAAAAAAATTACCATTAGGTTAACTTATGTCACAACATGCAATTTTCAATTCAAGACTTATATGACAAGTTGAAAATTTTAATAATAATAATATGTGATATTTAGCTTTCTATCTATAGATCAAAAGTTTCAAAATTATGAAATATGAAAATTCTTAAGTATTCAATCACAAAATTTCAATTATATTTTCATCGGATGAAGATGAAAGAGGAAGCGAATATTATGCTACTGACGAGGTTTGAAGTATGAACCTTCTATTTTAACTGTCTGATAGAAAACTCACTTTAATTTTTTTCATTTTAACTTTTAATACTTTTTTGTTATTGAAAATTTTAATAAGTCATATCAAAACACCAACTTAATATAAAAATTTCTCAGATTATTGATATATATATACCTATAGTTTAAAAGATAATTACGTGCAATTGTACTAAACTGATGTGTAAATATACTACTTAAACAATGTAACGTTTGAAATAACATTCTTTCTAGTTTCTACCATTTAATTCAAATCATTATTATTATATTAAATAGAAAAGTTGGAAAAGACATGTAACCCGCTTTGTATTTTCCGAAATATGCGCATAAGATATCGTCCGTTTGTTTGATAGCCATCAAATTAAAGCTTGATTTAATTTGAATGATATTATATATTATAATATTAAAATTGATTTTTTTTAATAAAAATAAAAATATTTTTTTAATAAAGACTACTTTATTAACAAAGTTCAAACTCGAGTCTATGGCCATACCTTTGTATACACGTCTCTTTAGACTTGTGACTTTTGTCATTGTTTTCTTCCTTGCCACTTTTTTCAAATCGTCTCTTTTCCACACACTGAACAACAGGTGGATAGTGGGGGCCCTACTCTTGAGGAATTTTGTGTTATAGAAATACACATAGGTAGATTTTTCTTTTCTTAAATTGAAAATTAAAATGTAAGAACTAGTGGACTAGGATAAAAGGAGTTAATAGTCCATGGATTATTTAGTACATTAAATTTTCTTGGTTCATTTATAGAGTGTTAAAAATGAAGATATGATGTAAAAATAACATTTTTTTTTATAACGACTAAAAAGAAAAATTCATCGCATAAATTAGGACATAGAAACACTTGTTTTACTTATTTTATTTTGGTGTTGATGTCCCACATTTGATGTAGTATAAAAGTATAACAAGAATCCAATATCAAATTACACCTCCTATTTAATTCCAAAATAAAAATGCAATCAAACATAAAATAAAATAATGTATCAATTATTATTTCCATTATTTCAGGAAAGACCTTTCTCCTCCAAACACTGAACAACAGGTGGGTTCTCAAGGACCCACCTTTATATGTATATAATATATATATAACTAGTGAATTTGATCGCGTTTTGCGCGATTATAAAATACCTCATTAATTTTATAAAATACATTTTAAAATTTTTGAGTGTTAAATTTTATTACAAAGAATCTTAATTTTATTATTAGTACTTAAATTTTATATTTTTTGCAATTTTAAATCATCTCTGAAGATGTTTCTTACATTGGTGAAACTATTCTCTTTTCTTTTTGGATAAGAAAAAATAGTTTGATTTTTAGGATTGAACCTTTAGTGAAAGTATATATATATAAGCTTGTAATTTTTTTTTAAAAATACTCATATATGTATGTACATGTATATAATATATATAAGTTTTCACAAAAATATATAACTTTTTATTTGTTTTTAGATGTGTATTATTTGTGTTATGTAATTTATTTTAGGTAAAATATAAGGAGAAAGA
>JAJOOR010008292.1:0-22468 GCA_036250505.1 Solanum acaule | reverse complement strand
CTTCACCCCCCCCCCCCCCCCCCACACACACCCCATCCACACTCTCAGAGTTAGTTACAGTTCTAATGTCACCCTAGAGTGTACACAAAGACAACAATTTTGGTTAGAAAAGAAACAAAAACAAGAGGAACTTTAACATCTACCAATAATGACATTGCTTCACTTAAACTTCTCATGCAATGCAAGGGATAAAAGACGGAGTCCGAATTTAAATTTTATGAGTTCTAAATTTCAAAATAACGACTAGCGATATCAAGTGTAGGTTAATTGAGTTTGAGTTAAAAAACAATTTGTACATATCTAATGATCAATTTCTTAACATACAAAATATAGTTTAGATTAAAATTATTGAGTTCGATCAAATATGTAAGTGGTACATAAGTAACCTTTTAGCTCGGCACCTACACAGAGAAAGCTTTACGGCAGAAGCAGAAGTGGATCTAGAGTGCGTTTTGATGGGTACAACTGAATTTATTATATTCATCTCAAGTTTTATACGTATAATATGATCATACTAACTAGCTAATTAGTTTGTCTCAAAAATTATTATTTTTAAATGGTTTCTCTACCAACCTAGCTTTTTAATATTTTTTTTGTGTTGAAACATTATTTTCATCACTGATAAATAATATATTAAGAGAAACTAATGTTCTGAATTTCCTATCTAGTCAAATATCATTATATAAAACGAGACAAAAGGAATAATATTTATGTTTTAGATTCTTAGTGATCAAATTGTATGATATTTCGAACTAGGATAATGGTAGTTTAACCTTATCTTATATATTTCATTCAAAAGTTTTATAAAGAGTTTTGCATTTTCTGGTTGCTGAATTTACTATCCAAATTTGTCAAATCTAAAGTTGTTGGCTTTGTACCAAACGGTCACAATAATTGTCATATAATTTGTGTAGATTATAATAACATTTTACTATAACAGCGCTAAGTACATTTTGGAATCGATTTTTCATGTTATGTTATATTATATATTTTTATATAATAGCATGTCATTATAGCAGTCAAAAAATATCTAGATAAATAACGTTATTATATAAAAATTTGCTGCATAAAAATTAAAGATATTGATCGATGATCGAACCACGATTTCCTTTTTTTTTCTTTTTCTTGTAGTTATGGACAACATAGATTCTTAAAGTGTTCCTCAACACTTGAACTATTATTCAGAACCAAACTTTTGTAATCTTGAAGATTTTGGACATGTGATAAGAACATTAATAATTCTCCACTTATAGCTTCATCACACAATAAGCCAAAAAGAAGTACAAACAAAAATAAAATAAAACCTAAAAAGTCTTCAAGTGAATCTCCAACCCCACCCCACCCCACCTAAAATGAGATTAGGGGCGAAGTCACAATAAAAGTTACGAGTTTGATAGAATTAAATAATTTTTAAATTAAATTATATATTTATAGTACAATCCCATAGTATATATAATAATTTATTCTGAAAAAAATTATAATTCAAAATTCATAAATTAAAAATATTAAATTCGCCTACGGACTCAAAAAGAGAGAAGAGAGGGAAAAGAAGTAATTTAGTAGTGATGAATGATTATCTTAAAGGGTTGATGGTGATTTGCAAGAAAGTTTAATTAATAACCAACTTTTAAGTAAGCATGATTACTTAATTATTTTTCATAATCTATTTTTCTTTTTGAACACGAGCTAGTTTTTTATAGCCTGTTATGATAAACTGCGAACCTATGTATTTATTTATTTCATATTTAGACATTTTATCAAAATTTTTATATCAATTTAAACCTTTGTTATTGTAAAACTAAAATCTTTACCAACAAATTGATGGCCTAAATATAAAATTCAATAAAAAGACCTTAAAACTTACTCAATGAAATTCATATGTATTCTTTTAATTTATTACTCATTTATAAAATCGCTTCAACCTTTTGATGTGCAAAATGAAACTGTTTAAAATCATATTATTATTTTTACAGTTCTTATACATTTTCATTTCTAGGCCAATAAATTATGCATTATAGCAAATTATTAATTCAAAATAAATGATATAGATACAGTTTAATTTAATTTTGATTCGCAGCAAACTTCTTGCTATTCGTCTCTCTTCCCTCTCTCTGGAATCTCGCTCGTCACTCTCCTCTTTTTTAGCCTTCTCTCGCTCGCCTCTCCCACTTTATACAAACACAAATGTATAATTTGTGTTTGTGTTTGTATAAAGCGAGAGAAACTGTATATACAAATATAAATGCATAACTCTCCGTCCTATACACTTATAATTCTACAAATACAAATCTTTCCCTGCCCAGTTCTTTTTTGCCTTTCTATCTCCCTCGCTTTATACAAACACAAATTATACAAAATACAACGTATAAATTGTGTTTGTATAAAGCGAGAGAGAGATTTCATATACAAATACAAATATTTTAACTCGATTCAATTATATACGAATTCAAATTTTATGCAGATATACAAACACAATCATTGATACATATACATAGTAGTTACATATCTACAATTATCTAACTGATATACATATACAATTCACTTCTCTCCACTCTCTGCCCTCTCTCGCTCGCCTCTCTCCTCTCTCTCCCAATCTCGCTCGCCACTCTAGCCTAACACAAAGAACATATAAACACAAACACAATTTTCATACCATCACCGCCATTTTTATACAAATCGCCGCAATTTATACAAATTCAATACTCCATAGCAATGGATATGGAGTGCAAATAATAAAACTTAGATATAGAGCGCTAATATGATTTGATATTCCTAAAATTTACTCTTCTTATAGTATATAACTTTCATGTGAAGTGAACTGAAAGCTAAGCTCCAAGTAACCTGTACAGCCAAAAATGAATTGGGCCGTAACCTACAAAATTTTTGGGCCGAAGGAATAGTAAAATTTGCAAAAATAGGATATTATATGCGTGAACTTGAACTTTTGACCCTTACTTACCGATATCGAGTTAGCCATTGTCCCTTATCTATGGAAGTACTGAGTACGTCTATTTCGATTCCTTAAATATAATTTTGAGCATCTTTAGTCTTTTGGAATTGCTAAAGTGCAGCACATTTGATCCAACTAATAGAAGGTCTATTTGATCTCAATTTGTTTTAATAAAATCAACAAATTATACTAAGATAATAAAGATATTTTATACATTTCACTATATACAACTTAAATTCTGTCATTATAAACTTTATGGTCCCTCAATGTTGCAATCCATGAATATCAAGTCACATAGTTGGAAGAAAATGAAGTTATTTTCAATGTGTTTCACAGTTCCCACTAGCTCAGGGCAAAATTCAAACCAAAAATTCCTTTCAGCCAATGATATTAACTTATTTAGAACTACTCATGCTGCCTCAATAAATAATCATGTGTTCCTATTTTAATAATTGAACATCCCCACTGACTGTCACCAATTCTAAATATCTTTGAATTCTTCTTCTCAAAACACAATTTAGTCAAACCACATAATCTATCAATGTCATTGAAAAACTGGTGCTTTGTCTGTATATTTATTTCTAAAGGCCCCAGTTCAGTGAATGATGGACAGCATAGTAGGACCTAAGTTTAACAAACTTAATCAAAGGCATTAGTCAAGAATACTTACAACTTTCAGTACCCCACCTGGCCCGTATAAAGGAGGAGGGTTGCGGTAGGCTGACAGCTAGCATAAAACTTGTTAATTCACGATGAATCCTCGTAATATAGATTCATAAAGGGTTGTAGTAATCAAAGAGTACAATATGCTTAATTCTTGAAAAAGACTACTAATTTTTCATTATGCAGCTTCTTCCTTGCCAATTCTTGACAGGAAACACTCCTGCTCTATTACTTGATCCAATATATTAACTAGACCGACTTTGGAAAGTGAGGGGAAAGTTTACCATTCTTGTTTTCCATTTCTGGCACATTATAAGGAACTGATTCTTGGAGCATTTTCACCACTCTGTGCATTGAGGGGCGATTAGCGGGAGTTTGGTTAAGACAACGTAGACCAACATCAAGAACCTTGCATATATGTTCTTTGAAGCTGGAGTTTAGATTTGGGTCGAGCAACTGATCAACTCCTTTCTCGTTCAACATCGTGTGTACCCAAGTAGCTAGATCTTTCTCCCCGAATTCTGGACTGACTGGTCTTTTGCCTGTCACCAGCTCCAAAATGACCACTCCAAAGCTATATATGTCACTTTTTTCATTCACATGAAGAGTATATGCATACTCTGCAATCAATGAATTTCACTAATGTTAGTTTTGGCTACTTTAAAATGAAATTGCAATCTTTCTGAAAATATAAGCTAGATGTGCCAATATATCGGTAAAAATGACTAAAGCCAATGATATAGTTTGGACAAATCAATACCTGGTGCAATGTAACCACAGGAACCAGCAATTACAGACATGGATTCAACGTCACCTTGGCTGCCTGCTTTAACAATTTTTGCCACACCAAAATCTGAAATTTTGGCTCGAAACTCATCATCCAGCAATATGTTGTTTGACTTAACATCACGGTGAACAATTGGAGGAACACAACCATGGTGCAAATAAGAGAGCCCCTCAGCAGCATCTAAAGCTATCTTGAACCTCAACGGCCAATCCAACAATTTGGCCTTGCAACTATGTAGCAAATCGCCCAAACTTCCATTTGGCATGTACTCATATACCAAGAGCTTGCTATCCCCAGTATCGCAACAGCACCACAATCTCACAATATTCTTGTGCCTAATTTTACCCAGAGTTTCAACTTCAACTTCAAACTCGTCTTTATCAGACTCAAGAGCACCATAAGGGGTTTCATCTTTAACTGTTCTCTCCCATAGTTTCTTGACAGCTACTGCCTCACCATTGCTTAAGACAGCTTTGTACACTCTTCCTGAAGCTCCATTGCCAATTACGTTAGCTTCATCTAGGCCATCGGGTATTTCAAATTCACTGAATCCAAGCTTATGGAATGATGTCCACTTTGTCATAGTGTTTCCTTTCTTAATCTTCTGAAATTTCTGGTACTTCCAAATGAACATAGCAATCCCGACAAGAAAAACGACGCCAGCAACTGTGTAGATAGCTCTCAAAGTCCACAAGTATCCTTCATGCTGTCCTCTACCTTTGGTAGGACAAAGACCAGCAACACCTTGACACAAACCTGGATTACCTCGAAAGCTGTCTCTATAAACACCCTTATCAAAAACTGCAGGAATCATCCCTGACAGCTGATTTTTAGACAAATTTAGCTTATTAAGCTTCAAGCTTTGCAGACTGAGTGGGATTTCCCCTGAGAAGTAATTCCCAGAAAGATCAAGATAATTAAGCACTGGCAAAGTCCCAATTTCCTCCGGAATTTCCCCAGAAAATCCATTGTTTGCCAAGTCAAGCTCACTGAGTTGCTTCATTGTGTGAATTCCGAAGGGGATTTTCCCTGATAGCTCATTGAAACTAAGATCAAGGGTTCCTAACTGCCCTAGCTGCACTAATGTGTCTGGAAGTTCTCCCGTTAGCTCATTATGACTCGCGGAAAACTCAACCAAGTTCTTCAACTTTCCTACTTCACTAGGTATAACCCCTGAGAATTTGTTTCTTGATATTTGTAGGTTAGACAAATTTTTGGCACCAGAAATCATGTGTGATATATTTCCTGAAAATGCATTGCCAAAAAGGTCTAAGAGATAAACCTGAGGTAAACTCCAAAACTCAGTTGGGACTTCCCCGAATAGCTTATTAGCCCGAAACCTGACCCTAAGTAAACTCCGGCAGTTGCCAAGACTAGCCGGAATACTCCCAGAGAACGAATTATATATCACTATAAGATCCTCTAAAGCTCCCATCTCACACAAACTTTCAGGAATTTTACCAGAAAATGTATTGTATGAAACATCAAGATACTGTAAAGCCGAGTTCTTCCCCAGTTCACTAGGCAATGAACCAGAAAATCTGTTAGAGAATAACTTAAGCTCGTACAGATTCGGAGAGTTAGCTATACTTTCTGGAAGAAACCCCTCAAATTGATTCTCAAATAAATTGAGTGACTCAAGTGGCAACTCACACAACTCATCAGGAATAGTCCCATTTAACTTGTTAGTCGACACATCGAATCTTCTCAACCTGGTCAAGTTAAACCATCCCGAAGGCAATTCTCCGGTGAGGGAATTATTGTAGAGCTCAATTTGAACAATACTATTAAGCTGGAAAATTGCACTTGGTATTGACCCAACCAGTCCATTATTGGACACATCAAAATTAGTCAATCGACTCAATTTCTCAATACTTTTTGGGATTGAACCAACAAGATTACACATGCTTAGCCATAATGTCTCGAGATTAGTCAAGTTACCGAGTTCAGGAGGAAACTGACTCGATGCAAAAGGGTTGTAAGCAAGTTCAAGTGTCTTGAGACTCGTTATATTACCTAATGCAGCAGGAACTTCACCAGTAAGAATGTTCTCAGTCAGAATAAGAGTCTCCAGTTGCCTGAATCTTCCGAAACTTGCCGGAATATTCCCCGAAAAATAGCATCCGCTAAGATCAAGGTACCTGCAATAAAAGATCATAATATATACTAATGAAACAAGAAGAACAACAAAATCTGCAATAAAAGATCATAATATTCATTTCGTTCCATCTGCATTTTTATTCAAACAATCAATAGTAATTTAGAGTTTACTATAACACCAGCAAGCAAATCCGGGCAGGTTATGTGAGTTCAGCTGAATCATTGGTTACAGCCCCTTCCCCGGACCCTTCTAAACGTGAGATGTTTTGTGCACTGGATTGTTCTTTTCTATGCATACCCATGTTATATACACTAACTATAGATCTTATATTCACCTTAAAACAGACCCAAATACGCATATATGGGTAATTTTAGTCCCAATTAGTTGATATTTTTCGAAAAACTGAGAGAAAAAGAAAACAGGGGATATGCAAAGTTGAGCTTCAAACTGAGTTACCTGAGGTAAGGAAGATCGGAAATAGTGTCGGGGATAGTTCCACCGATGAGATTCTGAGAAAGGTCAAGGTACGTGAGGCTACGGCATTCAGAAATAGAAACCGGAAGAGTAGAATTAATAAGATTATTCGAAAGCGAGAGTGACGAAAGCGAAGTAAGATGGCAGAGGAAGACCGGAAAGGTTCCGGCGAGAGAAGCACCGGAGAGGTTAACAGCAACGACGGAGGGAGAATCTCCGGCGTCATTACAGGTGACACCTGTCCAGTTACATGGGGTAGGATCGTTTTCAGACCAAGTAGAAAATACCCCTTGATCTGAACTTGACAAAGAGTGTTTCAGTCTTTGTAGATACAACCCATCTTGATTTAATGCAAAAATCAAAGGGAATGTACTCAGAAAGAAGAGTAAGAGATTCATTTGCATGGTTTTTCATGCACAGGAAGAAGATACAGAGATTTTTCTGTAATAATGGTGAAATGGGTGTTTGCTGAGCTTGTTAAAATAGTGTAAGCTTTGAAGGATGAAAAATGGCGAGAAAAAAATGGAGAGTTCTGTGGGACGATGAGGGTCGGTTTAATGTGGACAAATAGTCCAACTTGTCTATTTGTGATGTGATATCATCTTCATTATTTGACTGGGATAAGTGTTTTCCCGCTATTATCGGTGACAGCTCTAGTATCAGTCTGACTTCAAAACGGACACTTTTTGAACATCATATACCAAAAGGATCTTCTCTAAAATATAGATCAAAATGGATAATTCGCCCTTCTGATCGAGATTCCTTGTGTCTAGGAGAATCCCTTTTGATATGTGATGCTCTCACGTAACAGTCAGAGGCGGATCCACAGTTGTATGTAGGATTGTACGTGCACCTTGGTCTCATGAGTGATTCATCTAGTATTAATTAACAGTGCACTCATGAGGAGTATAAAAGTGTCCTTGTGTTGTAGCTACAAGCTGGAGGAACCAATCATGAGACCAAAGTTTAAATTCAGCTAGAGTTCTATTTCTTTATTTTTATTTTAAGTTTATTGGTACACTCGAAGTAGAATAGTATTTTTGTGCTTAGTATCCATAAATTTTTGCCCTATAAGTAACTAAAACTTTGTGCTTAGTATCCATAAGTTTGTGCTTAGTACTCATATAGAGAGGCAGAGTTAATGGAGGGAAACTGATTCATCTAAACTTCTCTTTTCAAAAAATTAGGATATCTACATACATGTCGAATCTCTTCAACTTTTTGGTAGGTATATTTTGAATTTTCTTAATAAAACAATTGACTTCGTCACTATTATATGGTCAAAACAAAAAGGGAAAAAGAGCTGAAATATATGTGAACTTTGATAAAAAAATTGTAATAATCTCAAACTTTGGGCAGAACCTATTACCTGCACTATTTAATAGTGTATTTTAAAAATATATAAATATCCAACTAAACAAATTACTATTTATAATGATGCAATATTTATGATGTCCACGTGAGCACCTATATATCTTTAAAATACACTATTAAACAATGCAGGGGTAATAGGTCCTGCCCAAAGTTTGTAATTGTTACAACAATTTCGATTAAAGTTCAAATATATTCGAATCCTTTTCCCAAACAAAAATAAGTAAATTATAGTAAGAGTCTAAGAGATATAGACCGTTACGAATATTGTTTTGAAACTTGAAAGGGATATTTTGAAAATTACAGAAGTTATTAGGCATAATGTTGATTTGGACTTTGTGATTAATTAAAGAAAAAGACTTATAATAAGCTTTTGTGTTTTTACCCATTGTATTGTATTGTATCGTTACTATATCTATAATGTTTGTTTCGATTGTTACTTAAAATATATTGTTAAATTCCGTTGTTAGGTAACAATGAAAACCCCCATTTTATGGAACAACAATTTGGTATGTTTCCATTGTTACTTAATTTCTTTTTCCATTGTATCTTTACATAATATTTCATAATACTATTTTACCTTTAACTTATATTATTTAATTCTAGTCAAACCTCCTACCCTAGAATAATTAAGGATATTTTAGTAAATTTATAAATTACAATACAATACGATACAGTCAAACCAAACAATAAAAATGTTATTAAACAACAACAAACAATATAGTCTAGCCAAACATTGTATCTACCATACAATACAGTACAATAGAGTATAATACAATATAATACATTATAAAACAATAGATAACAATGATCCAAATAGAGTGTAAGAGATATAGACCGTTACGAATATTGTTTTGAAACTTGAAAGGGATATTTTGAAAATTACAGAAGTTATTAGGCATATAGTTGATTTGGACTTTGTGATTAATTAAAGAAAAAGATTTATAATAAGCTTTTGTGTTTTTACTCCCTCGTCCCATTTTATATGTCACTTTTTTACTTTTCAGAAATGATGTAACTTTATCCTTTTACCCTTATTTAATGTTTTCTTAAGTCAATTTTATTAATAAATGATAAGATTAATTAACTATTCTATCAAGGTATAATAGGCAAAATATGGTAATTTATGCATAAATTTTATAAAATAATGAGTATTGTGGTCCAACTATTTATAGAAAGGGATGATATATAAAATGGGACGGAGAATACTAAATAAGCAACAAAACAAGTTACAATTTGGTCAAATAAACTTTATACATTTATACCCAATACCTCTTGGCTCTTACAAATGATATTGACTCAACCTTTAAGAATATTTAGAAAAAAGCAAAATTCCTTTATTTCGCAAATGGAATTAGATGACATAAGATTCAGTTTCTTTTGGCTTTGGGAATGGGAAGAAATTGAAATATTGTTTTTCCCAATGTCAAATGAAACATCTCGTTTTTATATAAGGATCAAGTAAAATAAAATGAAAGTAGTAAAAAATATCGTTAGTGACTTAAGGGGTATTATTTGATTAGGAACAAGTTATTTCGAAATAAATTATTTCAGTCTATATGAGATAATGCATCTCATCTCTATGGTATAAATAAAGAGATATATCGGAAAAGGGCCAAAAATACCCTTGAACTATTTGAAAAAGTTTAAAAATACCCTTCATTCATCTATTGAGCTAAAAATACCCCTTCATCCACCTTTTTGGTCCATCTCTACCCTTAAAACTAATAGCCACTTTTTAAAAAATTATTATTATTATTATTATTATTTGTTACATGTCATTTTCCTATTGGATAAATTAAATCTCAACCCATTTAATTTTCTCCTACCCACCCATTGTAGTGAACATGACCCAAACCCAATTAGAAGACCCATTAAAAAATAAATTGATTGAATCTTTCTCCCCTAACCCCAAGCCTCTTTCTTCTTCCCCTCTTTTCTTATTAAAAAATTTCAAGATAATATTCAATCAAATAATACAATTTCTGCTGCAATACTAACTTGAAGTTGACGGATTCAAGGAGTATTGATTTTAGCAGCCTTCTTTCCATCGCGTAAAAAAACTACACCAAAATTGCACCTAAACTATAACAAAACAGAAGGAAACCTGCACTTATTTCTACCAAAAACTAAATCAAAACTGTAAAATAACAGAGGCAAAAAGGCAATGAAAGTGCACCATAATGAGATTAAAAACTGGACCAAAATTTGATGATAAACAACACCAAAGCTGATCCAAAAACGAAAATAAAAGTGATTCAAATTTATTTTATTAACGATGGAATACATTACAATGAAATTTACAAATTATTCCAACTCCTTAAACGTAAGAACATTAACCAAACTAAACACAATTTCACTATCATACCAACAATAATAGTAATTACAATTAAGAACATTACACTAACTAGACACCATCAACAAATTTTCATATCATACACTTATCTAGATTGCACTGGACATTGTATCATTTGATTGAAAGTAGTCTTGAAAATTTTGAATAAGAAAAGAGGGAAGAAGAAAGAGGCTTGGGGTTAGGGGAGAAAGATTCAATCAATTTATTTTTTAATGGGTCTTCTAATTGGGTTTGGGTCATGTTCACTATAATGGGTAGGTAGGAGAAAATTAAATGGGTTGAGATTTTTATTTATCCAATAAGAAAATGACATGTAACAAATAATAATAATAATATTTTTTAAAAAAGTGGCTGTTAGTTTTAAGGGTAGAGATGGACCAAAAAGGTGGATGGAGGGGTATTTTTAGCCCAATAGATGAATGAAGGGTATTTTTAGACCTTTTCAAATAGTTCAAGGGTATTTTTAGCCCTTTTCCGTATATATAATCCAAGAACTGCCTTAATACCTCTAATCAAACACAAAATAAATTAATCATGTATGTTATTTCAAAATTACCATACTTTATATCTCATACCAAACGACGGATGTAAGAGCATTAAAATGAGCATGTAAGTGTAGTCAAATTTATAGGAAAATAAAGCACAGTATTGTTAGAAGAAATTTGGTGTATATGTGGGGACTCTTTGAACAAAAAAAAAAGTGAACTTTGAAATTTCAAAAGGAGAGCAGTCTTCCACAAAGACTCATTAGTTTACTTATGTTTTCCCCATTTGTAGTAATTAAACAATATATCTACATTTATTTTTTCAAAAGCAGTCAATTTTAACACAAAGTCCCAAAAATATTTGGTAAACTCTCAGACTTTAGGGTTTTCGTACATACATATGTCTTTTAACTTGGCTTATCTAATAAACATAAGTAGACATTTAAATTTGTATAAAGTTGAACGAATAGACACACGTGTCTCGTATATGCTGAGTGAGTTTTTAAACGACCTACCGTTAATCTTCCATGTTCGTATTACTCAAAAGTCGAATAAATTTGGTAGAGAGGCTGCTAAATTAATTTGAATTTTGAGGTAATGAAAAAAAAGTTAAAAAATCGAAAATCGAAGTAATGAAAGACTAAAACCAAACAATATTAATAATTTGAGTCTTGTCACACATGGTCCAGTTTGATAATCCAATTGTTTGGGGATCAGAATATGGACCATCTATTAATATGAAAAAAAGTTTATGACTATCAAAACAAAGCTGCTATATATATGTACTGACTGTTTTATTTATTTATTTATAAGCGTGCAAATATATATTAGTCCAAGATTCCAAGATAGTGAATTTGTGACTCACTCCGCAGTGGAACAAAGAATATTCAGAACTATAGGTGGCTCGAATTCTTCAAACATATTGACGGGTGAATCGAATATCGAAGGTAGGTGATACTATATTTTTAAAAAGTTCAAGCAATATTTGTAGCCAATTGGGATTACGGGCACCACACAAACTCAAGGAGTCAGTCCATGACATTTTCCTAACTAAACCGCTAGACTATATATAGATACATGCGTCTATGCACGGAGCTAATTAATGTATATATATAATGTATTGTGTGTTTACTATTGAACTCATGGGTCCGACATAATTCAATAACTTTAGTTCAAATATTATGTTTGAAATAAAAATTAGGAGTACTATAAATAAATATTTTTTTATAATTCAATGCGCAGTGATTCCAAAATTCATAAACTTTAAAATCTTCGATTGTGCCTTCGGAAGTGAAAAAAAATTGGCGACAAAAAGTTCCAAGCACTAGTTCGTATGAATTCTAACATAATTGTAAAACCTTACCTTCAATTATTTATAAATTCTTTTCTTTGTACAAATATTTATAGGCAAAAAGATTATCATAAATTATCTAAATTTCGATTCTTATTTCTTTTCTTTTTTAAAAAATAACTCCCTCTATTATTGATAGACAAAGTACACTCCCTCTATATGTGTGTGTATTTATATTTAAGATAATATTAGGGTATAAATTATGTATATACAAGTTACCCAAAAAAGATACTCCCTATGTCTCAACTCATGTAGCATAGTTCGAATTTCGAGAGTTAAACAATCTAATTTTGTTCGTGAATTTGAAAATGGAATCTTTAAGTTTTTTAAAATAAAATTTACATACTTAAAAACTATGTACAAAGTATCATAAGACAAAATAATTGATAATTCAAGACATGGAAAAATTTACCGTCAAAAGAAAAACTTATTTAAATCTCAAAATTTAAAAGGTGTCACAAGCACGCATAAAATCGTTGTGCAACAATCATTGACGCTCCTTTTTATTGACAAAACACACTATATTATAGTCTATTCTCGACCAAAACACTAATTAAATTTGTACCAAATTCAACACATATATACTGTGGGATTGAGGTTACGTGCTCACTTTACATATATAGACAGCTGAAATATTTGATTTTTGTGGCTGTTTAAACTTATGTTATTTCAAAGTTCAACTCTCTGCCCTCATGCGAAGATGACTATTGTCAAATTAAATATAAACGGAATCCATAGTTAATTTCTGTTCACTGATAATATAAATTAAACAGAAAAAGATCAAATTAATATTACCCCCAGCGTATTGAAAATGACTCATAAATGCCTTCAGTTATGAAATTGTAACCTTAGAGTTAGAAGTAGAGAGTATTTACCATCCGGACAACCCTTTCTCGTCGCAAGGAATCAAAATTTTTACTTAAAAAGTGCCATGAAGAAGAAGAAGTAGAGGAGCAGGCAATGTCTTATCTTTAAACTTGTCAACAGTGGCTACAAGTTAAATATTTTGAAAAAATTGATACTATAACTTAAATAGTACCATGAAACTGGCCACCACATGAAACTATTACTTAAATGGCCATTTGGCGCAATTCATCCACTTTCAGGCCCAATGGGTATGCAAGTCTAGGTCGGCCCACTACGATGCTGGATCATTTATGGGCTTTCTCTAAGTACTTCATTAGTCTGGGGAAAACACTTCTCCAAACAAGAAAAAGGAAATTAGTTAAATAGGTTTTATATAAAGAATTCAATTACGTTTTTAGAATTACCAATAAAATGATGTGGTGCAGTGGATGAGGTTGTTCCTTCCTTAATTATAAATCTCGAGTTCGAGCCCTGAGTATGAAAAAATATTGATAGGAAGCGCTACCTTTGAATGGGGCTCTTTCCTGCACAAATTTGAATTAGTCGGACTCCAATGCGACACTAGATGAGAAACACTCAAAAAGTCGATGTTCCAAATGTACTTTTTGGCACAAACAATAAACTCAAAGTACTGCTTATTAAATGTTTACCAAACATTTGAAATAGTTATTTTAAGTGGTTAATCCCTAGTCTATACTACATGTTCAAAACACACATATATAAAATTTCTCATTTTCTTAATATTTTCATTTCATTTATTCTTTTAAATTCTCCTACGTGCTACAGCTCACACGTGTTTTAGTAATATTATAGTCTTAAGTGATCGATTATGTAAAACACTTAGAATATAATTAGAGACAATCTAATTTAATATCCTTGATTTTTGGTAATTTTTAATAAGTTACAAGTAACCTTAAATTCCAATTTTTAATTTGTTAAAGTTTCACAAATTATCAGAACTCATACAGGCCAAAAGTACGATAAGACATATTTTCCTACAAAACAATCTTATGTTTGTTTTTTCCTCTTATCTTTTTGATAAAGACAAGAAAACTATCTGAAAATATTTCAATAACATAATTATTATATTTGTATAGTCCATCAAGAAAAATTAGCTTTTCCAGACTATCAAATCTTTTTAACTTTATAATATTCATTGTCAAAAAATATGTACTATATTTGTTCACCTCCTTTTAGATATGCATAATAATAATAGTTTCGATAATTTTCAATAAATATTTATAGCCTTGAATAATAACTCAAAAAAGAAGAAGAGGGAAATAGTCTGAAATATCCCTCAATTTTACAACTTATAGTTGATACAATAAAAAATATATCCATTCTAAATCGCAAAATTAAAAAATATATCAAACTTTTTTTCTAAAAATAAATAGGAGTATATCATAACTCTTAATAGACTTGACATAAAGTAGGTGGTATGTACAAATTCCTTTTGTTCTTTTTCCTTTTGTTTCCAAAGTTCTTGAACATTTTAATTTTAATTTTTTTTTGGTTAACAACATTTTAATTTTTATGATATACTTGGATTTGTTCTAGTTTTAAGTTTTATATAATTTCATTTTGTTGAAGAGTCTAATGTTGTTGGTGCCATAATTGACTCCTGCTGAAAGTTACATGTATATATAGTTAATTAATTAATAGCATGTTTGACATTGGGGTTGGTAGCTCAGAAACACTTATTTTGAGAAGCAGAAGGAGAAGAAGAATTTTTTTTTTCAAGATTAGAATATCCCTTCCATATTAGAATATACACACACATATTTATCAATATATCTCTTATTAGTTAATTAGCATATATCTTATGTTAATTTGGTTAAGTTCCATTTAATAATTTTAGTTTTTATTTTTATGTAATAAATTTTATATTTATTTTACGTTTACGTATTATTATTTTATTTATTATTTTACCGAATTAAAAAACAAGAAGAATGTAACAACGATATTTTTGTAAGATTAGAAAAAAAAATAACAATTAAAGATTTCGACCCTTAAAAAATATATAATATTGATTGAAAATTTAAATATGTATATTTTAATTTAATAAAAATAAAAAATTAATTTAATTTGTTGTAATAGATGTTTAAACTAGTTTATCTCTATAAATTAATCTTAATATTAAAAGTACATTAATACTTGCCTTTACTCGTAATTTGACTCTCAAAAACACTATTTTAAAAAAATTAGCCAAACACAACTTACTTATAAAAATCACTTTTCAAATGAATTATCCAAATACAAATTATTATTTTTTCCAAAAACATTTTTCTGAAAAGCTATTTTTCAAAAAGTAATTCTGAAAATAAGCATATTTAGTAGCATTGCCAAACAAGCTCTAATAATTAATGGCTCATGCACTTTCTTTCAAAAACAACCAAAAAAAAAACACACTCTTTCCAGACAATTGTGAGTTTTCAAATAAGATATTTAAAATTGAAAGCGAGTGATTTGATTTTGAGCTTGACACATATTTTCCTTGAAAATTAAGGATAAAGTTGTGTAATAATATAATGAGAAGAGTATATTTGGACCGAAAATATAATGAGAGAAATATATTTAGATTGAACTATATAACGAGGGGTATGTTTAAACTATTTCTAATAGTTTACGAGTATATTTGACTTTTTTTATATATTATAAACGTATGTTCATTTTTACTTATACCATTTCAAAAATAAAAAAAATAATTAGTCCTTTTATTTTATCAATTATTTTCTTAATAAATGAAATAATTTATGATATAATTAAATTATCATTTTACTTACGACTTTTTAAGAAATATGTCAAGTCAAACACAGACAACAAAAAAAAAACATCTATGAAAGGAGTATATAGTTAGACCCCTTTGACTAATTAATCAAACCATTATCTACTTAACATTTTATCTAAAACAAGATTAACACGAAACCTTTTTCCATTAACACGCCGTAAAAACTTAATGATAAAAAACGCAAAAATTGACTCCAATTATCTGGGGCCCACATTCATAATACGGGAAATAAACTGAAACTCCTCCCCTTTTCGCTCTTATCTTCACTCTCCTACACGCGCTCTCAAATAACTCCATCTAACGGCCATCACAGCGAGTGTACAACACTCTCCACCAAAGCGATTCACTCACACCTGACATCCTCGACCAGATCGTAGTACAAAAGTAACGAACAAAATAACAAGAAAAAAAAAAAAAACCGGTCGGTCCTTGAATATGAAGAGAGAGAAAGAAGTTGTGTTTTTTTTTTTTTAGAGAGAGAAAGGAAGAAAAAAAAAAACTCCCAAAGCACAAAAGCACAAACCCATTTGTGAATCAAAACTTTGGGTTTTCAAAGAATCTGACAATACTAACCTTATACTATATATATATATATACCCACCAAGAATTTTATACCAAGAAAAAAAAAAGATTCTTTTTTTTTTAATTTTTTGCCCCCCTTTTGGTTTCTTTATTATCAGAGAATGACAGAGTCAAATATAAACTATATTCATTTCATATTTTCATCATGTGGGTGTAACAATTTTCAAGAAAAGATTAGATTTTTGATGGGTGGGTATAATAAGATTAGTAGTAGAAAGAGAAAGCTTTGTTTTTGTGTTCATAGTTTTTCTTTCTTCTTTAATTTCATTAGTACTAGTATACTAGTAGAGATGCTGTTGGCAATAATAATTATTACTACTACTATATCAATTTCAAGAAAGAGTTAATTTATTATCAATATTTAGGCAAATCTCACCACACATCTCAATCAGAGAGTCCTTACAGGGTTCTAGTCTTTATTTTACTTTTGGGGGCAAGAGAGAGTGTGTGTATAGATAATGCTTTCAGTTCAATATACTTTGTGGGTGTGTTTAATTTTCTGTCTTTTCGTCAATACCAAAAGCAACCAACCCCCAATTTCCTCTTTCTCTTTCTATAGCTGCTCTAACCCTAATTTAGAGAGAGAAGTAACAAAAAAAGGGGGGATTTTGATGGGTTGTAGGGGTGGCTGCTGCTATTTTGTAGTTGGGTTTTGATTATTGGAGTGTAATTTATTTGGGGGAAAGTTAAAATTTTTATTTTGTTACTGAAATGGAGTCTGATGGTGGTGGAAATGGAGAAGCTGATGTTCCTATGGCTGTTGCTGCTGCTGCTACTAGTGATGCTGGAGTAAATGGAAGTTGTGATGCAGGAAAAAAGAAGGTACCAGAAGGGGAGCCTAAGGTTAAGAGGAAAATGAAGACTGCTTCTCAGTTGGAGATTCTTGAGAAGACTTATGCTAGTGGGTTATCTTGCTCTTTTCAATCTTTTTTTTAGTCTTCCCCATTTTGGTTTTTGATGGATTATTGGGTGTTGTAGTGTTTTTATGTTGTTAATTTTTGATTACTTATAGTGAGGGTGTATCGGAAACAAGGGTAAGGTCTGCGTCCATTCAGTCCTTAGGACCCCACCTAGACCCCACTTCACTTGTGGGATTATATTGGATATGTTGTTGTTGTTGTAATTGTTGATTAGTTATAGATGTTTATTTGTTGCATTTGGCGTTATAGGCTGCAAATTAATGGGGTTGAGTTAATTTTTTTAATTGTGTAGCTGATACTTATCCTTCAGAAGCATTGAGAGCAGAGTTGTCAGTAAAATTAGGCCTCTCTGATAGGCAACTGCAGATGTGGTTCTGCCATAGGAGGCTCAAGGACAGGAAAGCTACGCCAGTGAAGCGGCAGAAGAAGGAAGAAGCTTCACCTGCAGCATTGATTTCTTCTGGTGGACAAGGGGATGAGATGGCAGTGAGTGGTGAAATTGGGAAGGAGCATGTTTCTGGTTCTGGTTCAAGAGTAAGTCCGATTGGTCTCATGGACTTGCAGGTGCAACAACAGCTCCACCAGCGAGTTGTTCATCGACCTGGAACTGCAGTTCCTAGGTTTAGACCTGAACTGCCAGCTTTGAAGAGATATTATGAGCCACCTCAAGCTATATCCGAGCTTCGGGCAATCGCATTTGTGGAAGCACAGTTGGGGGAGCCATTAAGGGAAGACGGACCTATTCTCGGAATGGAGTTTGATCCCTTGCCACCCGGTGCATTTGGTGCACCAATTGGTAAATTTACTTCCCATGCTTATTTGTCTCTTTGGAATTTGCATGAAGTTTGATGACTAGTGGATCAAAGTGTTCTGTGATATTACTGCTCGTATTGTTACACTGATGATAGTTAAATGTGCTAGGGTGTATTAATTTACTTCCATCCCCTTTGGTATGTTCATGGTATTGGACCTCTATTCCTCAAATTCATACTATATTGCCTATCAAAATGTTTATATTTCTGATTCTATTCTGTCGACTGAAGATACTGATGTGGATGTACGCTATATTCCAGCTGCTGAAATTTCTGTGCCATTGTTTTAAAATTAGTGGCCTGTTTGGATGGGCTTATAATAAGTAACTTATAAGTCAAAAGCTAAAATCCATAAGTAGAGGATACCCTACTTTTAGCTTATTTTTTTAAAAAAAATTAGCCTAAAAGTTAGTGCTTAAAAGCACTTTTTAACCTTTCCAAACATCTCCAAAACAAAAAATGTACTTAAAAGCTAAAAGCACCTAAAAATAAGTTAATCCAAACAGGCACTAAGTGCTGTTGCTTTCGTATTGGCCCGTCTCCAAGTAATTCCTCTTTGCAGATACAAGTAATTTGACTTCGTTCTCCATTTCATTTTTAACCTTTATGCAACTCAAGTGGTTTGTTAAAAATGATTAAATTCCTTGAAACATGCATAAGGACTTGTTGGCTTTTTCCCCGGTGAAGTGGTGGTAAGAAAGTGGCACCAAAAGTGGTTTGGCATGCTGTATAGCAGTGTTTTGCATAAACCTACAAAAAATGAAGCCAAAAGTTGTTAAGCAATCTGCACATCATTATCCGTTGCATCAAACAAAATTATACTCCCTCTGTCCCTAATTACTTGTCAACTTTTGAATTGACACACCTTTTAAGAAAACAATGATTGACAATAGCGATCTTACCATTTTACCCCTATTAATTATGAAGTGGATGTATTAAAAATTTAAGATTTTCAAGAAGTTCTACCTTTTTCAAAATTAATTAATTGAGGGTATAATAGGTAAAAAAATTTGTCCTTTCTTGATTTGTCAAAATGGACAAGTAAAAAGGGAAAATTGTACAAGTAATTAGGGACAGAGGGAGTACCTTCTAAGAAAAAATTCTCATGTGCAAATGTTAACTTTCTCAAAAAATAAATAAAAATTCTCCTCTGCTGAATTCAAGTACAGTTTCCACACCTTTCAGTTCAACCATCATAATTTATGGCACAATTTAGGCATCTTAAGCGTTTTTGTTACTTAGTCTTTGCGCCCTTTTTATTATTTATTGCTCTTTAATTGATTTCTTGTAAGGTTTTCTTAATTTGCATTTTTTTTAATCAAGATATTGGACACAACGCCTTGATTTGCATTGTTGAGTTCCTCTTTGTTCTCTGTTCCAGTGAAAGTTGGAACTCCCGAAGATTGCCCATTCTTCTTAAGCTTTCATCTTGAGTTTCCCATTTATGTATTTCCTTCCAATTCTATCAACAGCCTTTGGGTGGTTCTTAGTTGGGGAGGAGTGGAAAATAACATCTTCTCTTGTAACTCTTCTTTTTGGCTGTTTGATAGGAAATTACAAGTTGTATTACCACATATAGCTGCAGCGTGTGCTTTTGTGCCTCTCCAAAGTGTTCCTGAATAGTTGTGAAACTGTATAAATAGCTTGTGCAAAAAATGGGGACTTGGGACAAAGTATTACTCCCTCCGTTTCAAAATAAGTGGTGTTTTTAGCTTGGATACACCCCTTAAGGAAACTACTCAGTCCTAGAAAATAAGAAGTGTTTTACTATCTTACCCCTAATTAAATGCCTTGAAGAAAGAAGTGGTTCTTTAATGGTGTAAAACTTAATGTACTAAAATATGGGTAATTTTGGAAGAAAAACTTAATTCTTAGTGTTTTGAAATAAAATGAAAAGGTAAAATCACCACTTATTTTGAAACAGGGAGTACAAACTATGCTACTTCCTCTGTCCCAATTTATGTGATGTAGTTTGACTAGACACGAAGTTTACGAAGTATGGGGAAGACTTCGCAATGTTCCAAAACTACCGTTAAAAGAGTACAATTTTGTGGACTTGTTGCCAAATTAGTGGGACCCAACATAGCTAAAATGTTGATAGCGTCATTAAATATTTGCCAAATAAGGAAATATATCATTCTTTTTAGGATTGACTAGAAAGGAGAATGTGTCATATAAATTTGGACAGAGGGAGTACAAATCCCGTGCTTGCTTAGATATTGGAAAAAGTGAATACAAAGTAATCATTCGTGTGACCTACTATATGCTAAGGAAAACTAACAAGAACCAGGCTAGGCCTAGTGTTATCAAAGGCGAAAAGCGCATAAAAGCTCTTCTAAGGTCCGTTGGGGATTTAAGCTTTGCGCAAATAAAGTGTGGGCTTTAATGCAAAAAGGCGCAAAGGGAGAAAAAATAGAAATATATATGTTTAGTCCAAGACTAATAATTATAAACATGAATGACATATATGTCCAAAGAAATTGAAAAAAAATATGATAAAGTGAAATATCAATTGTTTAGTGTCACTTCTTCAGAAGCTCATTGGCAAGGAAAAGTTTGCCCTAGAACCTTGATGACGACACTGAAGCGCACATAAAGCAAGGCGAAGCGCTCAACATGTTTTGAGCGTCGCTTGAGGGCTTGAGCGCACTTAAAGCGCGCCTTTGACTACACTGGCTAGACCTCCCCCTTCTGTGCACCTTCTTGCTATTGAATATCAACATTCAATTAGAAAGTTCAAAAGAAGAAATTAGAGCTTTAGTATCATCCACAATGTGTCCAAAGCTAGTATCATCCACAATGTGTATGAATATCAACATTCAATTAGAAAGTTCAAAAGAAGAAATTAGAGCTTTAGTATCATCCACCATGTGTCCAAAGCTAGGGTCGGGTCTTGTTGTGCATGGACTCTAGACAACCTGTTACAAAACCCCATCAGCCCAGGTCAGGTGACTTGAAAAGACCAAACATGGACCACCCGCTAAGAAAATGGTAAATAAGGCAAATGCGGGAGAACTAAGTGCTCCTTTGGCCTCAACCTTGCTGCTGAAACTATGCCCGACTGATTACTTAAAGCATATGATGAAATTATCATTTTAATATACTTATAAAGAAAAAAAGAAAGTGTATAGTTAATTTCTTTGGCTTCCAATTTTCTCATGAGTTTTTTTCGCGAGTTTTTTCTTGGTCCTTACTAACTTACCCTTTACCTTCCATCTAAAATACTACGAGCTGTTTTAACTTCTCGTGGTGAGAAGTACTAATAGAAAATTAGTCTTGAGAAAAGAAACCTTGTGTACTCTGTACACGAATCAGTGAGAACAATTATTAGTCACTTATGTGTTGGTTTTTTAGGATTTGCTGGAAGTATACTTTTTGAAGAATTTGCTTTGATTTGCCTGTATAATTGTCTGCTTTCCATATTACTTTTTTCAAAACCTAAAAAGAGAGAGAGAGAGAGAGAGAGAGAGAGAGAGAGAGAGAGCTGTGATTGCTTTTCAGTCCCTAGCCACTGAGGGAAGTAATTGGAGCCTCCATTGGATGAACACTGATAAACTTAAAAGACATGTGATTTTCTGAGGGGCTTAATTTGGATTGACATACACTGTATATTAAATTTTGTAAATGTATCTGTTCACCAGTGTCATGTATATTTTGGTTTCTGCAAGTTGATATGCTCCTGCTAGTTCTGAAAATGTAAAGAATGTGCTATAGTCGATCTTCCTCGGTCTTCATTTCTGTTGGTTATTTCACTCAGTTGTATATGCTTATACAATGTGGCCCCTATGTTGTGAAGGTATGTTTAAAGTTGATGAGTGTTTTTCTTTCTGCATGCAACAGTGGCAGCCATGCAGCACAAACCCGCCGGACGACCTTTTGAAGCTCAAATCTACGAGAGACCAGATGTTAATGCAATCAAGGTCAGCCTCTTCACTTGCTTATTCCAATCCATATGTGTTAA
>JAJOOR010008291.1:0-29766 GCA_036250505.1 Solanum acaule | reverse complement strand
TTCCTCTTCCTCTTCCTCTTCCTCTTCTTCTTCTTCTTCTTCTTCTTCTTCTTCTTCTTCTTCTTCTTCTTCTTCTTCTTCTTCTTCTTCTTCTTCTTCTTCTTCTTCTTCTAGAGAGATGATATTTGGAGAGAGTTTTGGGGTCTTTAGATGAATGAGTTAAAGTGATTAGTTTAGGGTCTATTAACTATTTATAGGAGGTTAATTAACTAACTAATCACCCCTCCTAACCCCTAAACTAATTACTAAACTAACCCTCAACTCCTTACTTAAAACTAAATTACCAAAACCTGGCAGCATTCACGAGACCCCATCCAAGGACCGTGGATGGGTCTACTGGGCGTGATTTGAGTCCATGGTTGGGGACTAAGGCCTGGAGTTTCAGGCCTGTGCAGGCCTTGACCTACGCCCATGACCTACGGGGTGTAGACCAGCCTACTAGCCATGAATTGCAACCATGAACCAAGCTGTTTTGACAGCTTTTTGGGCAGTGTTAGGGTCCTCCTCAAGGACCCCTTGGGTGGTCCTTGGGGAGTCGTACCCAGACTTTTAACCCCTAAACATTCCATTCTAAGTACGGGAACCACTTTTACAACCCTCATACAACACTCCAAACCTCACACCAAAGGCTCCAGAACTCACTAGTTCAACTATCTAATTTACGGGGTGTTACAAAATGGCAACCTCAAGTCTCTAAAACATAAGCCAATAATAAAGTAGTGACAAATGAATTTAACTAACTGACTTTCTGTCTTTGAAGCCTCTAAACAATTGAGATGGATGTCGGGACAGGCCCACGACGTCCTAATAATAAAATTGAAAGGAATAAAAGGGACCCTCCGGAAGAAAGGAGGCTCACCAATAGACTCTGAGTGCTCAAACTGGATCAACGAGGCGCTGGATGCTGATCCTGGTTACCTGCATCTGCAGGCCAACTTGTCATACCCCAATCCTAGGTGAGGCGGACAAGTACCATATGAACACATGCTTTACATGTCACCTATGATGAGAAAGTAAACTACTACTATGCAGATATATTTACTAATGAGAAGCTTCATATACAACACATGTCGACTAGCTGAATCGATACATGTGACAAGTGAAACTATAAATTCAGATGATAGCTTTACAATGTCTACAAAGCCTCTACTGGAATCCATGATTGTACCACTATGAACTACGCATAGTAAAGACTCGACAAAGCCCCGAATCAACCTGGAGCTCACCAACAACCGCTGAGTATCATGTGCTTCTATTGGGGAGATCTACTAGTTGAGTACCTGTACCTACAACATGAAATACAGCGTCCCCAATAAGGGACGTCGGTACAAAAGAATGTAATGAATATGTAAGGCTTAATACAAACATATGTAAAATGAGAGCTCAAGTGAAACCAAATACCAATAGATAAGGATTAGAGACCACCTTTGATTTATACTTGTGGAATCGTGTATGTTACATTCTTTTCTTTACTTTTCTTTGCATTATAATATTTATAAGACATATGATATCAATGACCAGTTGATCAACGGTAGAAGAGCATATGACCCATGCTAGGCATTTTAACCCCTGGGATGCTGTCCTCATAATTCCACAAATTGGGATCGGCCCATGCTAGGCTTTCTCCCCTGAGTTGCCACCCTCTTATACCAATTGGGATCGGCCCATTCTAGGCTTTCGCCCCTGAGCTGCCACCCTCTTATACCAATTAGGATGGACCCATGCTAGGCATTTTCCCCTGGGCTGCCACCCATAGTTATACAAATTGCTTCACTTAGATTCTTTAATCTTTGAGATTGTTGTTTCAGTTCATAACTCTTTTGAGATTGTTCTTTTGATGATCATAACTCTTTGAGATTGCTGTTTTGGTGGTCATAATCATTGTTGAGATTTGGAACTATGGACCAGTAGTAGAAGACATATGAATATGGACTTACGATAATAACAATGACATGGGAAGCAAATGTGACATGAACGTGTAATACTTAGGAGCTTATATGACTCAGTAAGAATTTTGACATCTCAAATTGAAGCACGTATCAAGTGAAGACATTCAACATTCAACCAAGAGGTTTGAACTCTATATGATAGCCAAATACTCACTAACTAATATCAAATACAAGGTATACGTGAACGTGGAACCAAGGGAGAACGTGGGCAGCTTCAACTTTACGACGGATACATATTCCAAGTAAGTACATATAAAATATAGAGCAAGTAGGGATCTTGTGAGGTAACATTATAGTCTAACACAATGGGAATAATAACCAATAAAGGGAACATATGAACATGTAAAAAGATGACATATATATATCTAATTGAAGCAAGTTGGCATGATATGGGCAGACTGTATAGCCAACATATAAACATATGTACCATGTGTAATCTACGATCATTTTGATTTATATAAGGGAAATACGTGCCAAGGGTACTTTGATGATGAAACAAGTTTAAACCTTGCATGCTAATACTTGGTAGAGCAAGAACGTATATTTAGTAATGCAAGTGTTGGATTCATGCCAAAGAAATAGGAAATCAAATAGCCTTACATACCTTATCCTCTGACCAATAGAACTATCACAATTCAACCTCCCCTTTTAGGTTTTAATCTACAATATAAGTTATGATAAACTAAAATTAGCAGCTATCTCACCGTGAGCCCCGTAAAACAGTAGCTAACATTGACGGATAATGAGCCCATACAACCATTAAAATAATGTGTATCATCACACCCTCTTTCTCTGCCCAATACATACATCATATATCCTTTTCCAAGATCACCCAAGTTGCACCAACAACAATACACATAAAACAGCCTCACATATTCTTCATCATACAACCAATTATTGAATTCACCACCCCCTTGAGTTCTTTATGACAGCACACCCATACTTTTTCACTCAAACTCATACATAAGGAGGAAGAAAATGGAGCTGTCACCTTACCTCAATTTCTGCAACTTTTTCTTATAACTTGAATTCCTCTAGAACTTCAACTTCCCTTCACACTTAAACCAAAGAAGAAGAGAAAAGTATCTTAATAATTAAGGAAAGTGAGCAGTAGCTTGTGGGAACTTCTGCCTTCTACTTATAATTGAGCATGAATAACATATTTTCTAGTCATCCATGGGAGAATTAAGCTAAATCCATAAGTGGTTCTCTTACCTTGGTTTGCAGATATGAGGGTTTCTTCAAGAACCCTAGAAGGAACTTTAAGGTTGTTGTATTAATCCTTAAGAGAAAAGAGAGAGAGAGCTGGAGTTAATTCTCAATATTGTGTGTTAAAAATGAGTTAGACTAGCAGCCAATCTATCTTATATTGAGCTTTCTTCATATTTAAGAATATCCTCTAGAACCTCCCTTTTTTTGGTCCATTTTCAGCCACTAATTGGTCAAGTAGGTGATGCACCTGCTTATATACATCAAGCAGCTCAAAAGGTCAAACTAGGTGATGCACCTACTTGCTTTCACTTGGGCTTAAATATGTTGGGCCTTGGCAGATTTGGCTGTTGGGCTTCAGTTTCATTTTCCTTTTATTTAACTTAATTTGGGCCTCAAGTGAGTCCATTAGCATAGGCCCAAATCTGATCCATAAACCTTGGCCTTTTTAACTAGATCCATATAGCTCAAGTAGGTAATGCACCTACTTGGTCCTTTGGACTGGTCAATAAGTCAAAGTAGGTAATGCACCTACTTGTCACCTACTAGCTTAGTTAAGTCATGCAAGCAGCTCACTTATTTTATTCCATTCTCTAAATATTAATCCCTTTTGCTTTAACTTAGCACTTAACTTTCAACTTTAAGCTCAATTACCACCTTACTGTCTCGAAATACTCCCGTTGGAGTTAACTTGCAGTACACATGCTGAAACATCCAAGGCATCACATCACCTTCCGAGCTAGTTTAAAACAACGCTAATCATATAAGAAACATGGTCCCTCGCCTATACTATATAAGGCTATGTTGTATCACAAGAATAGAACAAGCATATGCATAATATGGGATGTCACATACACGAATACGAGGTGTTACACAACTGGCATCAGTACATTAAATATACGAGTATGCGAGTTGGAATACTAAACACAACTTAAGCTTGAAAGAGACTGAAAGGAACACTTACTTTGCCTTTACTCAACTCCTGAATAACTCAACTCAATATAAAGCAATAAAGCATATGCAATATATAGAAAGCTTGCAAAAATAGTGGAAACAACTCAGTTCGTTAAAGAAAATGCAATAACAAACTCAACTTTACTCGTATAATAAAGTAATATAGTTTCTGTGGGAGATACTCTAACCGACAACCACCACTATGAACCTAAGTGGTGATACAGCGTCTTGCCCACACTGCTAGAACTGTCCTATACTTTGCCATCATATAGAAGTACTTAACTTAGTGGATCCACTAGCTTATGCTAAAAGCATCTTAAGGAGACATCTAAAAAGTATGATCGTTTACTACCCATGATGGCTACATGGTTTATGGAGACTTGAGTTAATATGAACTCCCATCCCCATATCGGTGCTCAATACTACTCCCAAAATATACTTAGCTCATATGTTTTTAAAACAAACTTCTTTCTTTGATATGAGATATTTACTCAAAAACATAGCTTAAAGGCTCTCTTGGAATCGATGTTCCCTTTCTTGCTCAAATGTAAAAACATTTTAAACTCTTTGGGAAAACATAGTCCCCATATACTTCTTTGAAGAAATGAACTTCAAATCTTTACTCTTTGCTTAACTTAAAACTTAAGTCTTAGAACAAAGTCAAAACGTTTGTGAAAGACTTTTGAAAACTTTAAAGAACTTCTCTTGACTTGCTTCTTAACTTCTAACTTGACTCTTAACTTTCCTTGAATTGAATTATGGATTCAAGGATTGTGATTTGTGATAGGAAAGATCTCATGATGTTTAGGAATGAATTTAGATAGCTAAACATGAGGAAAGATAAAAAAAATCACTGTCTGAGGGTGGGTCCGCGACCCAAAGAGGCATTTAAATTTTTGGTTTGAAAACAACTTTTGAGGCAGAACGGTCTGTGACCGCTCCACGACACAAAGTGATTTTTCCCAAATCTGGGGAGCAGGTCCACGATGTGGAGGCACTGCCCAGATTTGCCCGAAGAAATTTTATTCTTCGTTTTACAGCTCTAAACCCTCTAAACTCCATGGGTTCTTTCCCCAAACACTTAGAATCGCCTATACACTCCAATAACATCATATTCCACTCGAAAACACAACTAAAAACATGAATCAATCTCAAGAAAACTCCAACAAGACAACCCACAAGGATTCAAACGAACTTCTTTAAGAATCAATGGATTTACTTTCAAATCAATATACTTTACTGAAATTGAATCATGTTGGGCACGTGGGTGAACTAACCCAATGCTATGTGCTCTCACATACCTTGTAGGGATCACCCCTGATGAAATCCACAAGCTAAACTCGACGATCTTGACGAATCTTGCTTCTCTTTTCCTTTCTCCTCTCCTTTTCTCTTTTCTCCAAGCCCTAGCATATTTTGGCAAAAGCGTAACTGATCTAATTCTGATTAGACCCTAACTTAATTACCAAAAATGAAATAAAATAATTGGGCAAGAAAAAGACCAAACTACCCTTTATAAATCCGGATTGGACTTTCCTAATTCCAACAGCCCAACTTCCAAAGGGCATAGCTCACTCATACGAACTCGGAATCGCGCAAACTCAGTGGCGTTGGAAAGATCATTCCAAGAGATTTTCTACCATATATGGAAGTACACCTAAATCATCCTGAGCTACAAGTTATGGACATTTGAAGTTGACCAAAACTCAACTTATTCTAACTTAACAAAATTTTCAGATTTTTCATTCTTTCCAAAAATGACTATTTCAAATTATTAGCTTCTTCCTAGTTATTTCAATTTGCGAGAAGTTACAATATCTACCTCTTGGAAACATTCGTCCTCGAATGAGATTACTCTTTCTAGGCTAAGGGTTTAACATGCAACATTCAGTTCAAGTACCCACAAGCAAATGCAAAACAACATGCCAACTTAAAAATAAATACTAAGAAAGAATTAGTATCTTAATTCGGAACTTCTCCGAATTCGAAGATATGTGGATATCTCTTCTTCATATCCTCCTCAGCTTCCCAAGTAGCTTCATCAACATATTGGTTCCTCCAAAGGACTTTGACTGATGCTACCTCTTTTGTTCTCAACTTACAAACTTGATGATCTAGAATTTGAACCGGAATCTTTTCATAAGATAAATTGTTCTTGATCCCAATATCTTCAGTTGGTATGATCAATGAAGGATCACCCATGAACTTATTCAACATAGAGATGTGAAACATCGGATGAATTGTGGCTAACTCTTGGGGTAGCTCCAACTCATAAGCTACATTGCATACCCTTTTTGATATTCTGTAAGGGTCAATATACCGGGGACTAAGTTTCCCCTTCTTACCAAATCTCATAACACCTTTCATGGGTGAAACTTTAAGATATACCCAATTATCTATTTCAAACTCTAACTCCCTTCTCCTAACATCAGTGTAGGATTTATGATGACTCTGTGCCGTATCAACCTCTCTTGAATCACTTTCACCTTCTCCATAGATTGATGAACCAAATCTGGTCCTATCAACCCTGCTTCACCAACTTCAAACCATCCAATAGGAGATCTGCATCTTCTCCCATAAAGAGCTTCATAAGGAGCCATTTGGATGCTCGAGTGGTAACTATTGTTGTAAGTAAACTCAATGAGAGGTAACTGATCATCCCAATTCCCTTTGAAATCAATCACACAAGCCTTCAACATATCTTCTAAGGTCTGGATAGTGCACTATGCTTGCCCATTTGTCTGAGGATGAAAGGCAGTACTTAAGTTCACCTTTGAACCCAAGCCTTTTTGGAATGACTTCCAAAACTGTGCAATCAATTGCGCATCTCTGTCTGAAATGGAGACCGGAACCCCATGAAGTCTTACCACTTCTTGTATATATAGTTTAGCATAATCTTCTGTTGAATGGGTAGTCTTCACGGGCAAAAAGTGGGCTGCTTTTGTCATTCTATCGACAATCACCCAAATGGAATCATGTTGCCTACGAGATCTTGGTAAACCTGTGATGAAATCCATATTAATCATGTCCCACTTTCATTCCGTAAGTTCTATATTCTGAGCCAAACCACCGTGCCTTTGGTACTTTACTTTAACTTGTTGGCAATTTGGACACTTAGTAACAAATTATGCAATGCCCTTCTTCATACTATTCCACCAATATACCTCTCTCAAGTCACGATACATCTTTGTGGAACCCGGATGAATGGAATATCTGGAGCTATGAGCTTCCTCCATGATCCTCTCTTGGAGTCCATCCACCATTGGTACACACAATCTACCTTGATATCTCAGTACGCCATCTCCCCATTGTTCAAAAGCCATAACTTTCTGCTTATGAAAATTTGCCTTCAATTCAAGCAAAATGGGATCTTGGTCTTGCTTCTCTTTTGACACTAATGATGATTTAGCCCCATTCATCACCACCACTACTCCTTCTGTGGAATCCATTAGACAGACTCCTAAGCGTGTAAGTCTATGCACATCTTTCGCTAACTCTCTCTTTTCTTCCTCAACATAGGCAGTACTACCCATAGACAACCTGCTTAAAGCATCAGCAACAACATTAGCCTTACCTGGGTGGTAAAGAATATTCATGTCATAATCGTTGAGTAGTTCTAGCCACCTCATTTGTCTGAGGTTATAGTCTTTCTGAGTGAATACATATTGAAGACTCTTGTGATCAGTGAATACATCAACATGAACACCATATAAATAATGACTCCCTATCTTCAAAGCAAATACTGCAGCAGTCAACTCTAAGTCATGTGTTGGGTAATTCTTCTCGTGAACCTTCAATTGTCTGGAGGCATAAGCTATAACTTTGACATTCTACATTAATACGCAACCCAAACCAACTCTAGACGCATCACAATACACAACAAAGCCTTGCGTACCTTCTGGTAAGGTCAACACTGGGGCAGTAGTACCTCTTTTTCAATTCCTAAAAGCTTTTCTCACAAGCTTCAGACCACTGAAACTTCACTGTCTTTAGAGTTAACTTGGTCAAAAGGGACGAAATAGACGAGAACCCATGTACGAACCTTCTATAATATCCATCCAAACCCAAGAAACTCCAACTATCAGGTGGAGATGTGGGTCTAGGCCAACTCTGCACTACCTCTATCTTCTGAGTATCAATTCTAATTATATCACCGGAAACTATGTGGCCCAAGAATGCCACAGACTCAAACCAATACTCACATTTCGAGAACTTAGCATACAACTCCTTATCTTTCAAAGTTTGAAAAACCATTTTGAGATGGCTAACATGATCGTCTTCATTCCTTTAATAAACTAGTATGTCATCAATGAAGACGATAACAAACATATCTAAATAAGGTTTGAAATCTCTATTCATTAGGTCCATGAATGCTGCTGGTGCATTAGTTAGACTGAACGACATGACTAGAAACTCATAATGACCATAGCGGGTCCTGAATGCTGTCTTTGGAATATCACATCCCCTTACTTTCAACTGATGATAGCCAGATCTGAGGTCTATCTTAGAAAAAAAAGCACACTGAAGTTGATCGAAAAAATCACCAATTCTCGGAAGAGGATACTTATTCTTGATGGTAACCTTGTTCAACTGGCGGTAATCTATACACATCCTAAGGGAACCATCTTTCTTTCTCACAAATAATACCGGAGCTCCCCAAGGTGAGACACTTGGTCGAATGAAACCTTTCTCTAAAAGATCTTTCAACTGCTCTTTAAGCTCTTTCAACTCTGCTGGTGCCATTCTATACGGAGGAATAGATATAGGACGAGTATCTGGAAAAAGGTCTATACCAAAGTCTATCTCTCACTCAGGAAGGACTCTAGGAAGATCATCTGGAAAGACTTCGGGAAACTCTTTTACTACTGCAACTGACTAAATATGAGGTATGTCTACACTAGAGTCATTAACTCGGACTAAGTGATAGACACACCACTCAGAAACTAACTTCCTTGCCTTAAGGTACGAAATGAAACGACCCTTAGGCACTGCCGAACTACTTTTCCACTCTAAGACTGGCTCATTTGGAAACTGGAACTTGACAACTCGAGTTCTACAATCAACTGAGGCATAACAGGCATGAAGCTAGTCCATACCAAGAATGACATCAAAATCTACCATGTCTAACTCAATTAAATCAGCCATGGTACTCTTGTGATTGACGGAAATGGGACAATCACGATAGACTCTCTCTGCTAGAATAGACTCACCAACAGGTGTAGAAACACTGAATGGTTCACTAAGTTGCTCAGGAATAACATCAAAATTTATAGCAACATATGGTGTTACAAAAGATAAACTCGTTCTTGGTTCTAGCAAAGCATAAACAGTAAAGTCAAAGACTTAGATCATACCAATGACAACATCTGGAGAGTTCTCTTGCTCTTGGCGATTAGTGATCGCATAAAGGCGGTTTGCCCCTCCGCCAGTATCGGAAGTAGCTCATCTAGGTGCAGCCCTGTCCGGTGGAGCAACTAATGAAGATTGGGCTCTATTTCCCTGACTTCCACTACCTTGCCTATTCTTAGGATACTCTTTCATGAAGTGACCCTCTTGCCCACACTTGAAACAACCGGATTGGCCATCATGACACTTACCTGGGTGGATTCTCTATACCACGCCTAGCATATGCAGGAGCCCAGTTACCTCCTTGTGCCACACTACCTTGAGATTGTGCAGGTCTAGCTCTGAAGTTCTGCGAATTCTGACCATTATACTCGCCTTTGTTTTTGGGTGCAGGTGCACTAGAACATGATGGAGCAGGTCCCTTTTGCTTCTGTTGAAAGGACGAACGATTCACATTACCTTTCTGCTGCCCGGACTCATTCCCTTTCTTAGCCTTCTTGTTTCTAAATTCCTCCCTATCCCTCAGCTTCTCTTACTCAACCTGTTGCACATAGACCATCAACCTTGATATGTCCATGTCTCTAATTAACATAGGTGCCCTGCCCTCTTAGCTTGATAGACGAGACAACCCAGCAACAAATAGACTCATTCTACTCCTCATGTCCGCAACCATCTCCAGAGCATAACGGGATAGTTGGGTGAACTTCAATCCATACTCATGAAAACTTAAGGAATGCTGCTTAAGAGTAAGAAATTCCCGTACCTTAGCCTCTTTTATTTTTTGGGGAAAGAAACACCCCAAGAAAGCCTCTTCAAAACATGCCCAACTCGCAGGTGGTGCATCCTCAGCTCTACCCTCTTTCCACTAATCAAACCAAGTCCTTGCAACATTCTTCAGTTGATATGCAGCTAGTTCAACTCGCTTGGTATCGGCAACATGCATGACCTCAAATACCTTCTTCAATTCCTCAACAAAATTCTATGGATCCTCAGTAGTGCTCGAACCCGTGAAACTTGGAGGATTCATCGTCAAGAACTCTCGGATCCTAAAAGTATCAACCACTTCCTGTCTATCTCCTCTTTGTTGCCTAACTTGGTTGGTCACAACTTGGCTCAACATCTGGATAGCCTCACGTAACTCAGCATTAGTAACTTCTCCTTGAGGTTGCACTTCAGGTGCATTAGGTACCCCTTGCTCTTCAACATTTCTCCTAGTTGGGCGACCTTTCACTGCTTTCGTGGAGGCATGATTATCTAAAAACACGTGCAAACATGAACTAGAAGAAACTTTTTAGAGCTCAAACTCTAACGCACGAAATGAGTGTGAAAGAAGTGAGAAATTTTCTTAAGTGTTGCAGCCTCCTAATTATAGATTTGACGCACTTCACACCGATAACTAGGACACTACATACACGGCTTCATAGACTCCCTAGGACTCTTGAACCTGACTCTGATACCAAGTTTGTCACGCCCCGAGCCTACACCCTGGAGTGGCTAGCACTCGAGAACCATTTTTGGCCCCAAGCGAACCCTTGGTCTGGCTTACTTATTCAGTAGAAGACTTAAACACAAGAAATAGACTAACAAGGAACTTGTGAAATAACTTAGAATGTCTTTAAATAAACATTCAAACTTAGCCAAAATGTCAACCTCAAGTCTCAAAAACATAAGCCAATAATAAAGTAGTGACAAATGAATTTAACTAACTGATGTTTATCTAGAAGCCTCTAAAAAACTGAGATGGATGTCGAGACAGGCCCACGACATCCTAATGAACTAATAATAAAACTGAAAGTAATAAAAGGGACCCTCCAGAAGCAAAGAGGCTCACCACAAGACTCTGAGTGCTCAAACTGGATCAGTGAGGCGTTGGAGGCTGATCCTAGTTACCAGCGTCTACATTATAATAAGATGCAGGCCAACTAGCATCAGTACATTAAATGTACGAGTATGCGAGTTGAAATGCTAAACACAACTTAAGCTTGAAAGAATCTGAAAGGAACACTTACCTTGGCTTTACTCAACTCCTGAATAACTTAACTCAATATAAAGCAATAAAGCATATGCAATATATAGAAAGCTTCTAGAAACAGTGGAAACAACTCAGTTCGTTAAAGAAAATGCAATAACAAACTCAACTTTACTCATATAATATAACAATATAATTTTTGTGGGAGATTCTCTAACCGACAACCATCACTATGAGCCTAAGTGGTGATACAACGTCTTGCCCACGCAGCCAGAACTGTCCTATACTTTGTCGTCATATAGAACTACTTAACTTAGTGGATTCACTAGCTTATGCTAAAATTATCTTAAGGAGTCATCTAAAAAGTATGATCCTTTACTACCCATGATGGCTACATGGTTTATAGAGACTTGAGTTAATATGAACTTGCATCCCCATATCGGTGCTCAATACTACTCCTTAAATATACTTAGTTCATATATTTTTAAAACAAACTTCTTTCTTTGATTTGAGATAATTACTCAAAAACTTCGCTTAAAAGCTCTCTTGGAATCGATATTCCCTTTCTTGCTCAAATGTGAAAACATTTTAAACTCTATGGGAAAACATAGTCCCCATATACTTCTTTGAAGAAATGAACTTCAAATCTTTACTCTTTGCTTAACTTAAAACTTAAGTCTTAGAACAAAGTTAAAACATTTGTGAAAGACTTTTGAAAACTTTAACGAACTTCTCTTGACTTGCTTCTTAACTTCTAACTTGACTCTTAACCTTCCTTGAATTGAATTATGGATTCAAGGATTGTGATTTGTGATAGGAAAGATCTCATGATGTTTAGGAATGAATTTAGTTAGCTAAACATGAGGAAAGATAAAAAAAATCACTGTTTGAGGGTGGGTCCGCGACGCGGAAAAGCATTTAAATTTTTGGTTCAAAAACAACTTTTGAGGCAGAATGGTCTATGACCGCTCCACGATGCAAAGCGATTATTCCCAAATTTGGGGAGCAGGTCCGCAACGTGGAGGCAATGCCCAGATTTGCCCGACGAAATTTTCTTCTTCGTTTTACAGCTCTAAACTCCATGGGTTCTTTCCCCAAACACTTAGAATCATCTATACCCTCAAATAACATAAGATTCCACTCGAAAATAGAACTAAAAATGTGAATCAATCTCAAGAATACTCCAACAACACAACCCACAAGGATTCAAACGAACTTCATCAAGAATTCAAGGGATTTACTTTCGAATCAATAGACTTTGCTGAAATTAAATCAATTTGGGGGCGTGAGTGAACTAACTCAACGCTATGTGATCTCACATACCTTGTATGGATCACCCCCGATGAAATCCACAAGCTAAACTCAACGATCTTAACGAATCTTGCTTCTCTTCTCCTTTCTCCTCTTCTTTTCTCTTTTCTCCAAGCCCTAGCGTATTTTCGCAAAAGCTTAACTGATATAATTCTGATTAGACCCTAACTTAATTACCAAAAATGAAATAAAATATTGGGCAAGGAAAAGACAAAACTACCCTTTAAAAATCCGGATTGGACTTTCCTAATTCCAACAGCCCAACTTCCAAAGGGCATAACTCACTCATACGAACTCGAATCGCACAAACTTAGCAACGTTGGAAAGATCATTCCTAGAGCTTTCCTACCATATCTGGAAGTACACCTAAATCATCCTGAGCTAGAAGTTATGGCCGTTTGAAGTTGACCAAAACTCAACTTATTCTAACTTAACAAAATTTTCAGATTTTTCATTCTTTCCAAAAATGATTATTTCAAATTATTAACTTCTTCCTAGTTATTTCAATTTGCGAGATGTTACACAACTCTTCATATTTTACCCTTTTTTCATAAAAATAAGTACTTGCATTTGCAAAGTCAAAAGTTGTCTCTTTTCAGAAGTTGCAACTTTTCATTTTTGGCATTATATAAGAACACAACAACAGAGACTTTCATTTAATTTTCTCCAAGATGGAAAGGAAGAAGAAAAAATCTTCAAAAATGACTAGGAGTAAAATAAAACTACATTGAATCCCTTCCGAGGGAACTACTAGTTGATATTGTTGAATGGATCGCTTCCTACTCACTCAAAGATTTAGTGAATGTTAAATTAAGGTATGTATGTATTAATCAATTTTTTCTCTTTAATATGATTTTCTAACCATTTGATTTGATTTCTCAGTTCCAGGGTCCTCAATCAAGTCGCTAATGACCTTCTGTGTATCAAAAGGTGACATTGGTCAACTTTCCTTATCGTAGATGGTCGGTAGTTCAAAAGAGCATCGGGGAATTTAGAAGCCTTATACAAAAATGGCATGGCATTTTTTAATGTTTTTAGTATGTATTCAAGTTTTTATCAATGTATTTTTCCTTTTAAATGTATTATTTCTTCTATAGTTTGATTTTTTCAACAATAACGATCCAAATGCATTGGGAATGACTAATCAAGCCGCAGACGGTGGCCACATTGGTGCATCCTATGTGCTTGCCATAATTTCAATTTTCAATGGCGGTAAATCCATGAGAGAAGGCTTAATGTTCATTGCCAACATGAAAAAAATGGAGCCACTAAAAGACAGAAGATGTCGACAGCATTTGAGATATATTTCAGGTGGAATGTGGGTGCCAGAACCTCATTTGTTGGGAGGAAGACCCATTTGTTGCACTGTTCATCAACCTGAGCAAATCGCTCACAGGAATGGTTGGCCTAGGGGAAGCGACAATGAAGATGATATTCGTTTTGAATTATGTAGTTGTGATTTAGAACTAGATTATGTAGTTAAATTTTTTGTCTTATACCACAGTGTGGTACTAATTAAATTGCTATCTGTGGCAACATATGTACATAACTTGCAAATTCATGGTGAAAAAGATTGCCTTTGCACTGATTTTTGAATTTATTCTTTATAAAATGTTTAATCTAAAAATATTTGTTTTTTTTTCATAGTGTTCTCATTTTGACTATCCTTGAAATGTCATATGTGGCAACATATGCACGTTCTGTGGGATAAAATATTGAATTTAATAGTTTAAATTGCAACAGATATGTCATATGTGGCAACATATGTATATCCTTCATTAATTACAACTCTTCATATTTTACCCTTTTTTCAAAAAATTAAGTACTTCTATTTGAAAAGTCAAAAGTCTCTTCGTCTTCAAAAGTTGCAACTTTTCACATTCATTACATTGGGATTATGTAAGAACACAACTTAGGTCCTTACATTTAATTTTCTCCAAGATGAGAAGGAAGAAGAAGAAACCTTCAAAAATGACTAGGAGTAAAAAAAATTGCATTGAATCCCTTCTGAGGGAACTACTAATTGAAATTGTTGAAAGGATTGCTTCCTACTCCTTCAAAGATTTAATGAATGTTAAATTAAGGTATGTATGTATTAATCAATTTTTTCTCTTTAATTTGATTGCCTAACCATTTGATTTGATTTCTCAGTTCCAGGGTCCTCAATCAAGTCGCTAATGAACCTTCTGTATATCAAAAGGTAACATTGATCGACTTTACTGAATATATATGGCCGTGTAAGCCTTAGTCAGTTGTTCGAAAATGCACTTCTTTCCTGGAAATGTGCAGAGCATCGAGGAATTTAGAAGCCTTATACAGAAAAGGTGTGGTAATTTTAATGTTCTTCGCATGTATTCACGTTTTTATCAATATATTCTGCCTTTTAAATGTGTTATTTCTTCTATAGGTTGATTATTTCCACCATAGCGATCGAAATGCATTGGGAATGCTTAATCAAGCAGCAGACGGAGGTGACATTGGTGCATCCTATGTGCTTGCCATAATTTCAATCTTCAAGGGCGGTGAATCCATGAGAGAAGGCTTAATGTTCATTGCCAACATCAGAAAAATGGAGTCACAAAAACATAGAAATGTCGACAGAAGTTGCGATATATTTTATTTGGAAGGGTGCATAGATCAATTTGGTGCATTGTTCATCAATTATATCACTTTCATTGTGAATTATGTAGTTGTGATTTAGAAATAGAGGAAATTGTTAAATTTCTGTACTAATTTCTGAATTTGTTCTTTCTAAAATGTTTAATCCAAAAAAAATTGTTTTCTGTTTATGCTTAGTATTCTCATTTGGTCTAATTTGACATTTTTCCATTGTTAAATCGCTCAATTTATCGATTAACCCATCCTTGAAGTGTCATCTATGGCAACATATGCACGTTCTGTTGGATAAATTGTTGAATTTTGTAGCAGAAATCGCAACAGACATGTCATATGTGGCAACATATGTATATCCTAAAATGGAATTTTTGGGGTTAATTCAATTAAATTGTCACCTAACACAACTTTTAACACTAATATATACTCCTACAACATGTCTAAGTACAAAATCATGGTCTAATACAATAACCTTCATTCAATTCTATCAATTATTTTTACAAAGACTATCATACCACTAGTTCATCATACAATGACCAAGTAACTCCATATGATAGTTATATAACACCCTTGTAAATCGTTGTTCCAAGTGTTATAGCATATTTTTATTGCTTAATTATCGTCAAAAGTACTAAAATTTGGTCCAATTTGACATTTTTCCATTGCTAAATCACTTAATTTATCGATTAACCCATCATTGAAGTGTCATCTATGGCAACATATGCACGTTCTGTTGTATAAATTGTTGAATTTTGCAGCAGAAATCGCAACACACATGTCATATGTGGCAACATATGTATATCCTAAAATGGTCTTTTTAGGGTTAATTCAATTAAATTGTCACCTAACACAACTTTTAACCCTAATATATAGTCCTACAACATGTCTAAGCACAAAATTATGGTCTAATACAACAACCATCATCAATTCTATCAAAACTTTTTACAAAGACTATCATACCACTAGTTAATCATACAATGACTAAGTAATTATATATGATAGTTATATAACACCCTTGTAAATCGTTGTTTCAAGTATTATATCATATTTTTATTGCTTAATTATGGTCCAAAGTACTAAAATTTGGTCCAATTTGACACTTTTTCATTGCTAAATCGCTCAATTTATCGATTAACCCATCCTTGAAGTGTCATCTGTGGCAACTTATGCATGTTCTGTTGGTTGGATAAATTGTTGAATTTTGCAGCAGAAATCGCAACATACATGTCATATCTTGCAACATATGTATATCATAAAATGTGCTTTGTGGGATTAATTCAATTAAATGGTCACCTAATTCAACATGTAACACTAATATATAGTCCTACAACATATCTAAGTACAAAATTATGGTCTAATACAATAACCTTCATTCAATTCTATCAATTATTTTTACAAAGACTATCATACCACTAGTTCATCATACAATGACCAAGTAACTCCATATGATAGTTATATAACACCCTTGTAAATCATTGTTCCAAGTGTTATAATATATTTTAATTGCTTAATTATGGTCAAAAGTACTAAATTTTGGTCCAATTTGACATTTTCCCATTGCTAAATCGCTCAATTTATCGATTAACCCATCCTTGAAGTGTCATATGTGGCAACATATGCACGTTCTATTGGATAAATTGTTGAATTTTGCAGCAGAAATCACAACAGACATGTCATATGTGGCAATATATGTATATCATAAAATGTGATTTTTGGGGTTAATTAAATTAAATGGTCACCTAATTCAACATGTAACACTAATATATAGTCCTACAACATGTCTAAGTACAAAATTATGGCCTAATACAACAACCTTCATTCAATTCTATCAAATATTTTTACAAAGACTATCATACCACTAGTTCATCATACAATGACCAAGTATATCCATATGATAGTTATATAACACCCTTGTAAATCGTTGTTCCAAGTGTTATAGAATATTTTTATTTATTTCTTAATTATGGTCCAAAGTACTAAAATTTGATCCAATTTGACATTTTTCCATTGCTAAATCACTCAATTTATTGATTAACCCATCCTTGAAGTGCCATCTGTGATAACATATGCACGTTCTGTTGGATAAATTATTGAATTTTGCAGCAGAAAATGCAATAGACATGTCATATGTGGCAACATATGTATATCATAAAATGTGCTTTTAGGGGTTAATTCAATTAAATTGTCACCTAATTCAACAAGTAATGTAATGGAACATTCTAGAATACTCCACTCCCTCTCACTCATTATAAAAGGGTTAATTAGGGTTCCCTTAATTCACAAAATAAGCTCTCGTTTTTTATTTTCTTTCCTTTATTCTTTCTCCTCTCCTCCTCTCACACTCAAATTTCCCTGAGAAGATAAGATGTTACCACCTTGGACAAATTTAAGTCTCCACATGCTCTTGTTGTGGGTGATCAACGTAATTATGTTGTTGTCAGTTAATATGATGTCTTCTTCAAGTGTGTTCTTAGTGAATGGGTGATGGTCGTTGTTTGTTTTTGTCAAATCTTGTCTAATGGAGGGTAGCTTCATCATTTGGTAAATTTTCTTACTTTATATATAACATCCTGTCTAATGGAGGTAGCTAACTATGGTTGTTTCTTTTTCTGTAGGTGGTCTTGTGACAGAGTGCATGGGTAGCTCTGATCCACCACCCTTCAAGAAAGAATGGTGATGCCCCTCTAGGTTTAATCGTTCAATGTTAACTCCAGATCCTTTTTTGCTGGCTGAAGTAGTAGTATAGGGCTAGAGCATTTCAGATGTAAATTTTATTGTTTTTGTTAGCGTTAATGCCTTATAAATATGGATATGTAGCCTAGCCTAGCCTTGCATGTCACTATATCAACTATCAATGGGAGAGCAATTCAGATGTAAATTTTGTTGTGTTATTGGCGTTAATACCTTGTAAATATGGATATATACTCTAGCCTAGCCTTGCATGTCACTATATCAACTATCAATGGCATGTTTATGTTTATGTTTAATGTTTCCCAAGTTTATGTGCTTGAATTCCTCTGTATTAATGGTGATACTACTTGCATGTACATATAATTGACATATGTTGCAACAACTTAAAAAATGTAAGTACTTTATAAAAGTCATAGGCAAGCCCAACCTCTAAAACTGGCCCAATCGGCCAATTATTTCATTTCTAGAAGGGATATATATATAAATTAGGGTTTTCATTTTCTTCCTCGCCGCTTCGGTTTCTCTCTGCTTCGCGCTTTCTCTCTCTCTCTCTCTCTTCACATGGATGTCGGATCTCTGAAGTGCATGGGATATAATGATGTTATTTATTTCATCAGTCTTTTATGTTCTTTGTTTTTTAACGCGCAACTAATTTGATTGGCCTTTGGTTAAATAAAATCTCAGCACTGTCATGTATTGTCAAATCAATGAAATCATTAATTTTGATATAGTGGTTGGGCAAGAATGAATTCTTTAAATATAGATATGTACTCTAGATCTAATGAATGAGTTTTGTTTGTTTTTGTTACTTTTGATATAATGTCAAATGCAATATTGAATCGAATTTGTAATGATGAAAATGATCCCATGTTGGGTGTGAAAATCTATTGCAAACATGGAGACTTACTTTCAATGCAAACTTCATGGTCGAAGGACAATCCAGGTCGAAGATTTTGGTCTTGTCCATGCTATCGTGTATGTACATTTCTACATCTTAGTCTGGAGACGTCTCTTTATTTTGTTTTTTTATTTAAATTTCTTTGTGGTGTGTATTTTAGGAGAATGCATGCAACTCCTTTAGATAGAGGGATCGTGAAGATGTTGATATACGATCCAAGTTCATTATTATGAGATTGGCGAATAGAATTAAGGAGTTGGAAATTGATGATGAAAGTCATATTAAAAGAAGTAGCAAATGGGTGATGAAAGAGAAAAAGAGGACCAAATGTTGTAACAATTGGAAGCTAATCTTCGTATTGTTTGTTGTGGTTTTTTTCTATTTTTAAGCATTACCTAGAAGAATACTACTGTGGAGGATGGAAAATTCTTATGTAGTTGTGTACAACCATTAAAATTATAATAGTTGTGGAAATAAATAAACGTATTTATGCACTCATGTTCCAACAATTTTACTTGTTCTTAACATAACATATGAGTCAAATGTCGCAACATATGAGTCAAATGTTGCTACATATCACCCATCTTTAGTAACATGTGACTCAAATGTTACTACAGATGACCCTTGTTTGCTACATATGATGAGACATATGTTGCTACATATGACTTATCTATTGCTACAAATGAGTCAAATGTTGTTACATATCACCCTTATGTAGCAACGTTTGACCATGTGACTCAAATGTTGCTACAGATGACCCATGTGTTGCTACATATGAGACATGTTGCTACAGATGACTTATCTGTTGCTACAGATGCCTCAAATGTTGCAACATATCACCCTTATGTAGCAGCGTTTGACCATTTGAGGCATATATTGCTACAGATGACCCATATGTTGCTACATATGAGACATATGTTGCTACAGATGAAGTAGGACTAAGACTAAATGACTCAAAACTAGCATTGACCCTTATGTACCAACATTTCATTAAGTACTTTCTCTCAATATAACATCACACACTATGTACTTGCTCTCAATATAACATAAAATAACATAAGTGATAAAATAAAATATTGTCATTAATTACAAACACATTTTAAAGGCTCCAAGCTCCTAGTTACTATCCCAGCAGTCCAAACCCATTGCATTTGACCAACTGTCACACAACAGGATTTGGGGAGGTTGAATGTTGTCCTAGTAATCAAATGCTCAATAAATGCAAGCGAATATGACCCGCACACGGCTTTGGTGTCATTTGTTACCATGGGTTCCAATTGACCTTCAAATTCCCATGGTTCATTGAGGAACTTATCTGGCAAATGTTTCATTATTCCACTTTGCTTCCACAATTGTGGCAGCAACTTGAACACAGGTTGTATGAATGTCAAAAACTTGGTATGTTCCATACCTATCAGCTAGCAGTCATAAACATTCATGCGACCCTCGTGCAAGAGGATCTCAAGAGTCACAAAATGAGTTTTGTTCATGTTCATGACTGCCAAAATTCTTTTTGTACCAATCAAATCCATGCCTCCAAGATATGGTCTAATGCCCCTGACATAGTTAATCATATCTTCATCCCATTCAAACTCATTAATTAACTGTGTAAAGCTTTTGCCACCAATTGTTGTTGCCTCATCGCTGATTTTGTCATATCTTTGTTTGAAGTTGGAATAGAAATTGAGATCCAGGATTCTATCTGTGGAATCATAGTACTCAGAGTATCTCACATGCCTCTCTCACATGAGGCTAAGAATTTCATCAATATACTGAAATAAAAAATAATATTAAAGAGTAAAGAAGAGTAATCATTGAAAAGATAAAACAAACGAACTTTATAAATCAAAGGTACTAGTAGAGAAAAATTACCCAGTCTTCCCACCAAATTTTCATGCTTGTCATGGTCCTGAAATCTTCTCCACTAAAAAAATGCATGTCGTATTGTGCACGCAGATCCTTTGCTCTCGTCAGTTCCACCACTTTGTTCTTTTGAGCTATATGCACACGCTTATAAACATTCACATGCTTGAACTCCAACACTTCCTCTCCTACGACCATTGGCAATTCTCCAAATATCTTCTTCTTCAAATTTTGTATTGCCTTGATAAAGGATTTTTTTCTCATCTTAGCCTGTGGAGTATATGGATGCCAAACATTTTTTAATAGAATGACCTTGACCCCCTTCTTGTTTTAAAATTCATTGACAGCCTAACTCAATGTTTGAAGATACATGATAGAATCTTCATCTTTTTTCTTGCACTTCTCACAGAGAAATCCAGAGCATCTTCTACAAGAGGTAGCCCCTTGGTCTTGTCTAGCACCAGCACCAATATCACCACCAACATCAACACCAGCACTAGCATCAATACCACCACCAACATCAACCCTATCAAAAACAACTAATTCATTATCAACTCTATTTCTTTTGATGGTTCTTGCTCTAGCCAATTCCAGTTCAACTCTATCCACAACAGGATCAAATAAGGTTTCAACCAACCCTAGAGTAATTAGATATGGCATTTGCAATTCCTTTTCTGTTGGGACAAGCCATGGGTGCACAACCTAAAATTATAAAAATAAGTCATCTATAGGAATATTTGGGTGAGTTGCTACTACATATAGGGTCATATGCATCATCTGTACCAACATATACATCATTTGTAGCAACATTTGGGTCACATGTTGTTACAGATGGGTCAAATGTTGCTACAGATAATGCATTTGTTGCGACATATGGGGCATATCCAGCAACAGATGATCCATCTGTATCAACATATGCCTCATCTGTAGCAACAATTGATACATATGACAATTTCAAATTTGTAAATAACAACTTCAACTTACTGCATCATGAGGAGGGTTAAAAAGATCTGGAGGATTTTTTACATTTTTTTCTCTCAACCATCTCAATATCCTTGGAGATAAAATCTCTTCTTCTGCAATTACTTGATGGGTCAAATGAGGAATGGCTTCAAATGCCCAAGCCTATTAAAAAGGAAAACATGTCACAATTCAAACGTTGAGTTATTCAATAAAATATAAAAAGATTAAGAACATTTATGTTTACCATGAAAGTCCATGGAAAGCCAAATAAGTTATTGGTCCTTGGAGATAAAGGTTTCAACAAGTATTTGATAGTTAATTCAAAGCTGTCATGACCCCAAGGATAGTGGTTGAAAGCCTCAATATCCTCAGATAAATTCACCCATTTAAGGGATATGCTGTTGCTGACATCTTTGGCCAAAAAGTACATTATTTACAAACCAAAGTAAGCACAATGACTCCTTGTGCTTCTTTGATGTATCCTCGTCATTCAACAAATATATTAAATCAGGATTTTTGAAGCTTGTGCCAACAAGGGACACCAAGTCCTGCTCCTCAGTTGACTGCCTTGTTTCTTCTTTTTCTTCTTTCTTACGTCTCCGTGGTTGTTTTTTACTATGAATTCAGGGATTAGCTCAGAAAGAGGATGGCATTTTAACCCTGAAACTATGGCAAACTCTCTTCTGCCAAAGAAGAGTGGCATGCCACAATAATTAATCAAAACCTCATCCTTCTTTTTCTTTTTAGAAGTTCATAGACCATGGTCATTTGAAAACGTGCATTATTTTTCTCTGACAAATCAAGAAAATGACCAAAACAACTATTCCTAAAAAAATCTTCCAAACCCTTCTGCTTGAGCATGATCCTGAAGGAGTTGAAAGCTTTTCTCATGGTTGACCTCATAATGCTATCACCAGTAGCATTAGGCTGCAAATGCACAGGGAAAGTGTGTGCATTGCAGCTTTGATCCCATCATCTTCAACTTCATTTTTCTTCTTCTTCTTCTTCCTTAACTTCTTCTTTATTTTTTCCTTTATCTTCCTCAACTTCTTCTTTATTTTTTCCTTTATCTTCCTCAACCCCTTTATTTTTTCCTTTATCTTCATCAACTTCATTTATTTTTTCTTCTTCTTCCTCAACTACTTCTTTATTTTTTCCTTCTTCTTCCTCAACTTCTTTTTGTTTTCCTTTATCTTCCTCAACTTCTTTTTTATTTCCTTCTTCTTCCTCAACTTCTTTTTTTCCTTCTTCTTCCTCAACTTCTTTTTTTTCTTCTGCTCTTTCTCCATCATCATCAACTTCATTTTTTAATTCTTCTCTTTCCTCATATTCTTTTTGAGAAAATTCTGGTTCTACTTGAGAAGAAGAAAGTGCTTCAGATGCAAGTTCTTCTAAAAGAGTGGTAGTCAAATTTTCATTCTTCTTCCTACAAATTTTAGTCATAGGACTCTTCTGGATCTTTGTGTCAGTTGTTTCATTTGTTAATACAAGTTTTCTTTTGATAGGAGGCATTATATTTGTATCTGCAACCACAAAAATCAAATATTTCTTAACAAAAATAACAACAACCAAACACAACAACACAACACAACAAGACAACACACAACACAATACACAACAACACAAACAACAAATACGATTCAATACCACACATGAACCAACCAACAAACTACAAAACCCTCCCTAAACCCTAACCAACGAACTACAAATTAAGATTTTTGAAATCAGATAATATTTCAAAAGGAATAACAACCCAACCATCCTACAAACAAATAAGTGATAAAACCACTAAAAACGTCCTAATTTAATACCAGTAAGTATTTCAAAACCCTAATTAAAGTTTACCTGAGAAGATATCAATGATAAACTAGAAATGATGAAGGCAACGACACCTTGTTGTAAAAGAGGATCGCAACAGATTACCACTGATGTTGTAGAAAATATCGCAACAATTTGATCTTTGAAGGAACAATGGAACTAGAGAAAGGAAAGAAGAGAAAAGAAAATGGAAATTAGTAAAAATAAATTAACTTTGGAAAATAAAACGAAACGACCTTTTATAGAGGAGAGGAGAGAGGGAAAAATGAAGGGACGATTGTTTTAAACCTTTTTAATTTATTTATTTTTGAATTTTGACAATTCAAAGTGTGACATATGTTGCCACATATATCCTTTCTGTTGGGACACATGCAGATAATTCTGTGGTGTTTTTTACAACAGAGGTTATATATGTTGCCACAGACACCACATTTTTTCCTTTCCATCATAATTGACATTTGTTCCAACAAAATAAAAATATTATTAATAATCATTAATATTAATATTATCAGCAAAAATGAACAATTGGTGACAATATAATGTTGCCACATATCTCCTTTCTGTGACATATGTTACCACATATCTTCTTTCTGTGACATATGTTGCCACATGTATCCTTTTTGTTGGGGCACATGCAGAAAATTCTATGGTGTTTTTTACAACAGAGGTTATATATGTGGCCACATACATCACATTTCTTCCTTTCCATCATAATTGACATTTGTTACAACCAAATAAAAATAATAATAATAATCATTAATATTAATATTATCAGCAAAAATGAACACTTCACCAATTGTTTTATACAACTTATCAACAAAAAGGTAATTCACAATGGTATACATAACCATTAATCTAATCAATGGTGGTAACCACAATATTTTCATCGAACTTTCTTTTTTAGATCTAGGCCTCTATAGGTCTTCATTGTTACTAACATAGCCACTCCAAGCCTTTAAAATCCCATAATTCCATAGGAGTGAAGCATATCTCATGCGAAGGGTTTCAGAACTAATTCCATCAAATGGTACTTGTCACTCAATAACTCAGCGTATGCAGCAACAAAAAGTCCACAATCTCTATATGGTATATCATTGATTAGAAAATATAATAAACCTATTAACATCACATTTTGATAGTGGTAAGACAAAAAAATAATGTGATACTTACATACTACTGCTTGATTGTTGGGCAATACTAATAACATGTATGACTTCGAATAGGTGAGACTTGTTATTTCCTTGGTAGTTTCAAGAACTGACCAGTTGTCTTTTTGCTCAAAAAATCCGCTGGATTCAAGGTACTTTGGCAACATTGTAGACAACTTTTGAATCTCGGAGCACAGTTTTCTGTTAGTCCTAGATGAGGACATCGAATCATACACCTTTATACACCGTTTCTTCAATGCAACGACTGTCAAGACCCAATGAAACTCCCCATTACAATTTACAGGGACATAAACATCATCTGTGAGGTGCCAAGGCAGTCCAGCAGGTATACCAAACCCTTTGATAATGTCAACGATTTTATACTCATTTTCAGGAACAACACTGGCTTTGTCAATGTATGTTTTGAAAAAACAATTAGTAGTGGTATATCAATATTTTGAATGACTCTGTTGCTTGGACTTCTTCCACAAATAGTATAAAATGACATCCACATGCTGCACAGATACATCAACAAGTGTATTTTCCGTATCAATTTATTTGAGACATTACGTAGAACCAGTCCTTCTTCTTTGGAGATGCAACTACAAAATCCAGTTGTTTGAACTCAAGATTTGAGCAATTGGCTAAGTAGTGATCGTCTTTGTCTCTTTTGCAATTGTGTAATCATTATAAATAATTATTTAGTGGACAACAAGAAGAAATACTAATAATAATTGAACAACTTTACTTTTTTGCATGATGATTGTAAAGACCCTCATTTATCCATTGAGAGAAGGATGACATTAATTCAGTTAGACCCTCACCGTCAATGTTAAAAACCTTCAAATGGATATTGTTGCTTCACATCACAACTAACGACTTTGACTTTCTTCTCTTTCTTTTTCTCTTTCTCTTTTGCTTTCTTTTTCACTTTCTCCTTCTCCTTCTCCTTCTCCTTCTCCTGCTCCTGCTCCTCCTCCTTCTCCTGCTCCTTCTATTTCTCCTCCTCCTCCTCCTTCTCCTTGCCTTTTGGGTTTGAGTGTGATACTGGAGCAGTAGTCATTGATTTTTTTCTTTCACTAACTATAGATAGTGATTGGGAAATAGATTTTTTCAACCTCCTACACTTCAAAGGCTACAAAATCTTCTTGCATGTATGAACATCAATATTATAAGTCATTTCCTTAAAAATATCAATGAGTTCTTTAACACGACAAATAAAATAATCATGTTGCTACTCACATTATTCGCATAGACAAAAAGAGCATTTGATGTTAGAAGAGGAAGCAACATCAATAAAAGATTGAGTTTCTTGGATGAAGCTTCTTGTATCATTTCATCTACAAGGTAAATAAAAAAAGGTTGAGAGTTTACAATTAATTATAAAATAATAATGGGTAGCAATTTATACTTATGTTGACACAAATGGATATTTTGTTGCCACAGATGTACCTTCTGTTGCCACGAATGAATCTTCTGTTACTACAGATGACCATTTTGTTGCCCTAACACATAGGTGATATGTTCCAACATATGACAACTTTGTTGGAATATATACCAACATATCACTAAAATGTAGCAACATACGACACATCTTTCAACAAATGAAATATATCTTGGACAACTGAACAAGACTATATTTCTAAAATCATATGAACAAAATGGTCACAAAAAGAACAACAAAAGCAACAAAAAATGAATTTTCACTGAATTTTAACAATACATATATATTTCCTCAAAATTAGGGCTTTTTTGAGTTTGTTGATTTTCTTTCAAAAAACAATAAATAATAGGTACCGCTACACCATTATTCAGTTTTCACATCTATAGAACGATTTATTGTTCATTAACCCAAGGAAAAAACTTAGTATTGTTCGAAAATTGTAAAATCTTTCAAAAAAATGACTTACCCATTTTAAGTCGAACACAATCTTTAGTTCAGAAAGAGGAGAGAGTCACGACCGGAGATGAGGAGGAAAATAAGATAATGGGGGAGAATATTTGTATTGATAGTCGGATTTTTGGATTTTCTAAGGAACAAGAAGAAGAGAAGAGAGAACGTTGGGAGAAGAAGAGAAAATTCTATTTTCTTTTACTTTTTTTTAAAATAGTTTGAATAGAATTATAAAATTTGAAAAATGAAGTGTTTTTTTATATTTTATAAAAGATTAGAAAGTTTTGAAAATGTTAATTTGGTCCCAGATTTACTTAATTATATTTTAAAGTGGATTTGACCATTTCTTGGTAAAAGTGTCACCAGAAACAAAATCAAAACTTAATTGACCGCTTTCATTTCTCATTTTTCTCATTCTTACTCTCTTCCTTTCCCAATCCTCACATCTCTCTAAAACAAAATTTATGCAGAAATTTTCAAATCAATAAACCCAACAACTATTATGCTTCAAAGGTTTAAGGTGATCTAAAGTTCTCAATTTAGAGCTATAGCTCTCAATCTCTCCCAACTCACTCTCTTTCAAGATCTAAACGGGTGAGGTTTTTAGTGTATTTCTGCATCTTTCACCACAATCAAAGATTTATTATTAATATTTGTGGTAATGGTAAAATTCCTAATTTTATCCTTTAATGATTTTAGTTGTACTGGATGTAGTATTTGTTGGAAATTTCGACTCAAAATCTTTGTTAATTTTCTGATTTTTGATTAACTTTTTACTTGCATGTTCGTAATGTAGTTTGAAATGCCTCGAATTGAATTCATGAGTTTCAAAACTGAGCCTATTTATTCTATTATTCAATGAATTAAGATCCATTTATGTTGAATAGAAGAAATTGCGAATTAGTTATGCAGCCGGAACTATTGTATGCTCATGATAGTGCCCATAACATTTTTCGTTTTGATATGGTAATTCCCGTTCCCCGCCCCCATCCCTTTTTTTATTTTTTCTCAATTGATTTGCTTCAGTTTAGTTTCTACTCTTTCTGCTAGATAGATACATGCATGTCATTTACAAGTTCAAACCTTTACAACAAATCTTGTTGATTGGGTATTTCGGATTTCTTGACATCGCAGGCCAAATTCGCCCATGAATTCTTGCAGAGGAAACTAGAAGAGAACATGTTTGCAAGTTCTCAAATTAGTTGTTGAATTGGACGCTTAGATAGTCAAAGTCGACAGTTGAAAGAGGTCAGTCCACCTGTTTTTTCTCAAAATAATTTGTCATTGATACAATTCCATTGAAGCTAAATTTATCAAAATACATGTTCCCTCTATTAAATTTTCGCAAATTTTTTTGTTGCTTGCAATGAAAATCGATGAATTGATGACCAAACGATCAATCCTATTAAAGAGAAAGGCTTTAATTTGTAATTTTCTGATAAGCCTGATTAATTTACATTACATATGTTGCACCAGTTCCCCATAAGTTTACACATTCAGGTATTTCTTATCTTGCTTAAATATCACATTAGTTGTATTTTCTGTTTTGAGAGATTCAATACTTATCTTTTGTGTGAACTTTGTGGGTTATTCTCAAATGAGTTTCATTTGACTTGTATTGCGCTCGAAGTCTATTTGAACACTACTTGACTGTCAAGAGAGGTGGGTAAATTGATTCAACTGATGCTGACTTTTGGCATTAAATATATATTTGTAATTTCTAGGCATTTTGTGTTACAATTTCGATTAGCAGTATGGTATTGAAGAGGAAATGAACGATGTGAAGAGGTGTGTTGGATTGATGTATGGTGAAAAATGGTAAGCTACTGGCAAGGATGCTAGACAAACACTCATTATATCTATAACATTCATATGTGATTGTAAAAGAAATTAGACATGGATGCTTGGCTTTTCCCCTTTTGTTAATCAATATATCATAATTTTACAGGCATAATATCAAAAATGGAAGAAGTCAAAGTTGATGTTGTGTGAAATGTGAAGGACCAGTTTTTTACATCATGCAACAATACTAGCATAATATAAGTTGTTTGGATAAGAATTGTATATTCTAGGATTCTTGCCTAATGTTTCAAATAATGGTAGAGAAGAAACTTTAAAGTCGAGGTAATGTTCTATATTTAATGGCTACTTATGTTCAACTCTCCTTTATCCGGTAGATAGATGAGATCAATAAACATATTTCTAGATTTTTCTGACTTTGCATAGCAACAGATTTTTGACATGTCTGAAACTACCTTATTCTACTTTCTCAGTAATTTAATTTTACTAATTGATGACTTCTTATGCTAATATTTCTCCACGCTCATTCAACATGCTTAGTATTATAGTTAATGATGAGAACTTGGTCAATGTTGAATAATCTTATAGATTTATAGGTAAAATAATCTGTCACTTTCTTTACATTATCTTAGATAAATTTTGCTTTAACTACATGATTTCAAAGATTATTTGTAGTTTGTATATCTACGTCTTTATGGGTCTGGCATTTGTTGAAGAAGTTTTCTTTCGCATTGTGATATATTAGTAAATAAATAACCTTCTTATAGGATTATTAAATTGAGAAGGCAGTGCCATTTTTATGTTTAGGCGAACTCAAATCATGTAGTCTATTCCCTGCCTTAAAGGTTGTTTACAGTGAATAGAGTACTGACAATTGAATGTATTGATAATGAATCAGTTATCACCAAAAAATGGAAGGTCGGAACCTATGAAGAAGAGTGAATTTTCAAGTTGGATTAATATGTTTGATATTCAAATATATTAAGTTATTTGAGATGATATTCTATCTGTGCATTTCAAGTTCATTTTTTCCGACTTAATATTTTGAAAATTCTTGATTATTTGATGTAAATATGAGATTCATATCAAAGGTATTCTCTTCTACTGTATGAAAGAAATTCATGAGAATTTTTTGAGTACCTCTGGTAATATGAGATTCATATTAAAGATGGTTTTGTGATCTTATAAATTCTTTCAAGACCCGTTGAGTCATCTGCTTTTTCAGTTTAGTAGAAATTCTTACACGGTATTGCATGAAACATTTGCTTGGTCTCTTATTGCTATCTGTACTAGCTTGAAAGGTATGGTTGTTCTCTTTTTTTCTATCGTCCTTATTGAGA